>CABHPP010147387.1:7448-38364 GCA_902168425.1 Peromyscus attwateri
TTTTTTTTCTCTTTAAGGAAAATTTTGAGGTATTCGTCTTTCACTGTGATGCCATCTAAAGAAAACATTCTCTTTTAAAATTTTTTAGACTTATTTATCTTTATTTTATGTGTATGAGTGTTTTGTCTGCATGTCTGCATGTCTGTCTGTCTGTATGTATGTATGTGTATCACCTACATGCCTGGTGTCCTCAGAGGTCAGAAGAAGGCACTGGACCCCCTGGAACTGGACTTATGGATGGATGTGAGCTGTGGGTGCTGGGGACCAAAGCCAGGTCCTATACAAGAGCAGCACATGCTTTTCTCTGCCGAGCTGTCTCTCTAGCTCCCTCCCTCTACTTTCAATATGGGTTAAACTTAATTTATTCTGAGTTTTTCTTTCTCTTACATTTGCTTCCATCCCCTTTGGCAAATGCCGGCTTGGGTATTTTCGGAAGGGGCAACATGGAACTGGAAGCTGGAAACACCACTGCTCAATTGTACATAGTTTTTCTTTAGTGTTCTTTGATACATGACTAACTAACTGACTTCAAGTCCAGACTTACCTCTCCTGGAACCTTTGCTGTCTACTGTAGTCACAGTGTCTAGGGATCAGGACAAGAGTACCTTTGCAGCAGGTTACCATGCCTACTGCATGGACACTTAGTTTTTAAAAAGGCTACTGCAGGCAGGGGTGGTTGAACATGCCTGTAATCCTAGCACTTAGTAGATGGAGGCAGGAGGACCAGGGATTCAAGGCTGGTGTCTGTTACATAATGAGTCTGAGACTGGCGTGGGTCACCTGTGTCTCTGTTTCTAAACAAAACAAAACAAAAACAAGAAAAGGAATCCCAAGCACATAAGACTTAGCCTTCTTGAGCATGACTTCCATAACATGAACCTATGGTACTAAGCAGTGAAGAAACATTAAACAGTCCTATAATCAAGAAACTATTGCTGCGTTGATGATTAGAAGTTAACATTAGTTGGGCAGATGTTTATTGAGTACCTACTAGGTGTCAGGTTTTGGCAGTAAGGATAAGGACTCCTGGTCCTCAAAGCGCGTGGAAGCAGACTGCATTGTAATTTTCAGGTGTCTCATCCCCACCACACTCCTGTGAGATGCTGATGTCTTCAGTGGTGAAGCAGTACTCCATCATTAGAAATGGGCCTTTCCAAACAACAGGCGTTGCAGAGAGTTCATAAGTATTTGGGGTATCTTTTCACGAAAGGTTTATTTTCTCAGATATTCACAGACTTAGGAACTCCAAGACTAAGTAACAAAAAGAAAGGACTTGCCTTCTGAGCAGCTAAATTGCTTGAAGAATTAGGCAAGTTTCTGCAGACAGTAAGACCATTTTCTCACATGACACCAGGGCAAAGGTAGGAGGGGCAGCCTTGGGTAAACCTGTTGTTCCCTTAATGCCAACGGAATCTCTGAGAATTAACAGAAGAATAGAATAGTGGCACTTTGGATTGTCTGTAAGAGCCATTCTTGTACTATCATGTTGACTATCTCATTTCCTGTATCAGGAATCACTCGCTTGTCTGTGCTTTGCTGGTACACAGAATGAGAGGAAAAGGAAGACTTGGCAACCAGCATGGCTTCTTCTTGTCTGGAACTTTCTGCTATCCAGAAATGAGAAAACAAGTGATTTTTTTAAAAAATCATATTTATTTGTTTATTTTTGGAATTGTTGTTCCAAACATAATACCAGATTATAGTTTCACAAAGCTCACGGTTGGAAACAAGACATATTTGTGATCTTGGTCTGTGCATGAAGATTCAACATGGGTCTCAAGGGTTAAAGGGATTGTCAGCAGAACTGCCTTCTTTACTAGTCTCCGGGGAATAATTTTGCCCCCTTTCCAATTTCAGAAGCCTCTTACGTTCCTTAGTCTCTGGCCCCTTCTCTCCATCTTCAAAGAAAGCAATGGCAGATTGAATCCTCACTCATCAATCCCATCCTCCCAGCCTCCCTTTCTGCCTTCAGAGAACCAAGAGTGGGTCCAGATATCCTGCTCAGGTTAGACTCCCCATCTCTGTGTAATTTAGTTCTCTCAGTCCCTCTGGAACCTAATTTCCATTGATGGCTAAGGTAACAAATCATAAGAATGAGGACATATTTTGGACATATTAAACAAGAATAGTTTAACCTGTCTGACCCTAAGTATTTAAAACTTGAGTATTTTTGGCCATGGCCTCTAGCAGTGAAGTGTATCTACAGTCACCGACGGCCGCAGAAGGAAAATCAATCGTGGCACACCTGTTCATGTAGCTGCCACATAGAAATAATCCTGATGGGCTTCAGAACGAGTGAAAGCAGCCATCAGGAGTGAGGGAGGAAGAGAAGACCATTTTACAAAAAGTGGGCAAGTGAAATTTGTGTGTATCTATTAGTCAAGAGCAAAACTCCTGTGCAAACTGCATGGGTCTTCATGGCGCAGGAGACACTACTGACCATGGGAACGCCTGCCTGATGGGAAATCTTCGCATTTTAAGCACAGAAAACTGTGTTCTATACTATTTTTCTTTGTTTGCAATTTTGAAATATGCTGTAGGGTACTTTGTTTAATACCCTCTGGCAAAGGTCAGACGTACAGCCTTTCAACAGTTCAAGTGTAATTTAATCCCTGAAGAAGAGCCAATCTATAGGGATCTTGAGTGAACTTATGGGAAGGAATACGCACCTAATAAAAAGCACAATTTGTCTTTGTCTCTAGTTCCTGGCCCAGAGCCCCAAAACCTCTTGGAACTTCCTGAGTGACAGGAATGTCATTTTATTTATAGAGCCCTCTTTCAGCAACACCTGAGCTTGTGCTAATGGGCTGACTGTTGGTGGGCCCCCAGGCAGGACAGGAGTGGAGCTAGTGGCCAGAGAAGTCAACCACGTGTCCAGAGAACTGAAGCCATCAGCGCTCCTCATCCCTCATCCCGAGAGAGGAGCTGATAACTCAGTTCAGTCACCAGTGGCTGACAATTTAATCTATTCTGTCTATGTAATGAAATCTCCATTAACAACTCCTGGGCTTTGGAGCTAGTTCAGTGGGCAAACCATTTGCCGAGCAAGTGTGAAGACCTGAGTTTGAATCTCTGGAGTCCACCTAAAGCTAGAGGTGGTCCATGCACTACTGTTGCAGAATAAGAGAGACAGCAGCATTCCCAAAGGCTTGCAGGCCAGAACACAGTAAGAGACCCTGTTTTGAACCAGGTAGAAGACAGGGACTCACATCTGAAGCTATCCTGTGTCCTCTACATACATATCCGCCCCCACACATATATCCTCCCTCCCATCATACAGACACAGTTTAAACAATAAAACAAAAACAAAATCCCTCCTAAACAATGGAGTCAAGTGAGGGTAGTGCTTCCACAGAAGGCATGGCACAGCCACAGAGCCCCTGCTTTCTAGAATTTCCATCTTCACAACTCCTACTTGCTCCATAGACGCATGTCTCTATCACATTTCATACTGAAAATTTATAAATACTTTTGTACCTGTGTTTGTGATTTATTTTATGTTAAATTCATACTTGTCAAGTAGAATTAAACTATGTTTATACTTTCATGTCTTTCCCCAGGCTTCATTTGATACAGTACAGCCTCCTGAAAAATGGATTCACTGCACTCCTTGCCATACTTAAGCAGTGGTCATCTGTCGTAGTACTGCTAATATATGTGCCAGAGGAATTTGAGTTATGTCAGGGAATGGCCTGAACACTAGGAACGTTTGGTTCCATGTATGCCACGTGGTAATAATTTTGAGACATTCTGAAGTTCAGTTTGCTAAAACATTTCCAAAAGATGAAAAACTTGAATACAGTTAAGCTATTTGAAACATACTTGCAATGATAAAGGAACAAAACAAAAAACTTAAAAAAGTTAGCTCTTCTCAGAAACAGTGCCACACATTTTTCTGAAGAAAGATTTTAGAAACGTCAGTGCCATTTAGGGAAAGTAAAGATCTTACTCTGTGATTTTGGCTAAATAAAAATAAATGAAAGTATAAGGCAAACTAAAAGAACTTCATGGGATTGAGAAGTGAGGGGAAGTGAGAATTGTTTTGTTAAAGACAAGCATTATGTTCACTAAATTATTCTGTTATGACCTATAGGCTAAGTACATGTCGGTCCTTAGGTTGTGAAGTATTTCTGAATGAGGGAGCAGCTTGGTATTGAATGTGTGTTTAGTCTGCACAAAAGTCTCTGTGTACAATGCATGGGCACACACACACACACACACACACACACACACACACACACACACCATTTTTAAGATAACTGTAAAAGGGTGAAATATTGGGTAATTACATTGTTAAACACAACTGATTGTCAGTCATGTAAAATAGGAATTAGAACAATTCTCCCCGAGGCTGGAAACTTCTAGAAGGTGAGCCTCAGCTCCCTGGGAAGACATGTCATGACAGTAGCCTGTGCTGCTCTGTTACTATGTCCCACAGACTTCACTCTTGTGAAGTGAGTGCTAATTTAAACTCCACAGCAATCCCAGGCCTTAGTGCCATTTCACTGGTACTCCTGGTTTTTTGGACAAGGGATTAATGAATTTGTTCAGAATGCATAATTAGAAAGGGCAGTGCAGGGCTCATCTCTGATTGGAGTACAAACAATTAAAATATGTTTCACAGTCTGTGACCAACTATATCCTAAAACTAATGAGACACGTGAGGCTAGCTTTCTTTCCTTTTTTTTTTCCCTCTGTGTAGCTCAGGAACTGAGAGGGTTTGAAACAGTCTGGCTTAGGTTTTATCAGTCCTACAGGGGAAAATGGTAACCTCTGTATCTTAGTTATTTTAGCTAGTATGTGGTTAGTTGAACTTAAACAACTCAGCTATTTTTAACTTACACAGTCATGTATGTGTCTAGTTATCTTTTCAAATGTTCTTCTCTCTGGGATAATAGTAATTTATTTTTTAAACACAGAGATAGAAGAAACAAGGAAGGCATTTACCTGGAGAAAGAATTGTCTGCATGGACAGAATTAAACATGAGAAATATTTATGTAGCTTATTGATTTTTATCATACCAAAGGGATATGAACAATGAACAGAAAGATGCACAAGGCGAGTTTAACTGAACTTGTCTCATGTATATACATCACCCCCTCCTAAGTATTGTTACAATAAAACTAAGTTTCTTTGACACCCCTCCCCTCAACAGTCATTTTTTAAATCTTTAACAATGCAGTGTTATATTAATAAAGAAACTATCAGAGAAAAACAAGTACTGACTTGTATCAATTTCTGTGGTATGCTACAAATAATCTTACCAAAGCCAAGTGAGGATTGGCTGTTTGATGCCATGACTGTTGTGGTGTGGAGATTTGTAGGCAGTCAGTTCTTCAATGCCTGTGGACATCACTGTGGAACATCTCACTGACCTAGACACACTCGCCCTTCATCATTATTGTGTTCTTTCCATTATTCTCGTTTTCAAATCCTACTCCTTCATTGTTTCACAAGCACTTTTGTGAAGTAACCAAAGGTTTAATATGATTAAATAAACAACCCATTAAACACAGCAGGGAGGGGGTGGGGAAGAAGTGTGTCTTCCTGATTTTTTTTTAGATGGAACATTCATACAAAGTAGTTACACCTACTTTCTGAAATGGAATAAGACACCCACAGATTATTTTATGGTAGAATTTGCTTGGTCATTTTGTGGGACTAGGGGTTCATGTAGAATCTCTTTGGGAAGAGCCATCCAAGATTGCTCAGAGACTTGGGAGGATAAAGACTGTGGGCCACTGACCTCCAAAGCAATATTTGAATTGAGCGCAGTAGTCAAGGGTGGAAAGGGAGGCTCCATGGCACATTCAGTTGTTCCACAGATAAGATTTTCAGAAAGGAGAATGGGATTTTGAAGAAAAGAATGTGAAGCCCTCCATTTCAGTCTTACGAGAAGCTGTGTGCTGTGGAGAAGGAGTCTTGTCTTGCTTCCAGCCATCCAAATGTCTCGACTTTACAAAATTGTAGGCATGGGAAGACAGATTTTGATTTCTAGTCAGCAGAGGGCCCCCACTTTTGAGAAATTCATGTCTCTCTTCTCAGGAGATTTAAGTGGTATGTATTAATGGTAGTTTATTAATGATTTGCAAGCATGTACACTGGGCCATTGTAGGAATTTAATTGAGTTTTAAAAAAAATAATGTCAGTTAAAAATGGTATATATTCTGAAGTTAAACATAAAGCAATTTATTTAGTAAACAAAGACAATATTTGAAGCAACAACTCAACCCCAACATTGCTGTGATCTCTGGGTGTACTGAGAGCCAATCCCAGTGGTGTCTCCTCCACATTACAAGTAAGTCCTCCATAAAAGGTGCTTCCAAGATTTGTGATGGAAAAAAAATACACTTTTGATGTGACCTATGGCTCTGAAAATTACTTTAGAACGATGCTGACTAGTATAACCTATGCTTATTTAAACTCCACACTTACTAAATTTAGATTCAAGTTGGCTATTCAATTATAAACTGAAGAAGACTGTGAGATCCTTCTAGGCAGGGGTGCTATCCACTGAAAGGATCCATGTATCAGAATATTAGATCATGTAGCAGAATGAAATGACGTTGCTTGTTATGATTGGGCAGGATCAATTTTGCCTTCCCTCGAGGGCTCTCCTTTGGACCATTCTCAAAAGTATTAGCAGTTAAATAAAAGCTGTTAGGTTGAACCTGGTGTGTTGGCTGATGCCTTTAATCCCCGCATTGTGGACGTCGAAGCAGGTTAATGGATCTCTGGTTAACAGTGAATTCACGACAGCTAGAGTATGTAGTAACCCTGTCGGTTCACACATACTGGGCAAATCTTGTTTATAAACAATTCCCTTGAGATAAAGGGGAAATTTTAGAAAACATATTAACTTTTTCAGACTTCCTTATAATTCTACATATTTGTCATTTGTGTATTTATGTATTGACTTATGTATTGATTTATTTAAGGCAGAGCTTCACTGTGCACTGCAGGGGGGCTTGTAACTGGCTATGCTGTTCATACTCTTCTTGTGCTCACAGCTCTGCTGTCTCAGATTTCTGAGGGCTGTGTGAGTGAACAAGCCCAGGTTCAAGTTCACTTTACCTCATGGATGAAGTATCTTTCTATTGTCTTAATACTTGAAACTAGTTTCTTTTGAATGACTTAGTCTATAATAAAGACAAACTTTTAATGAACGCATAAGCATCAGGGTTGTACTTTCATAAGGATGAAAGTCAATTTTGTGAGTTATTTGGAATATTCGATTTTTATAGTGAAAACTAATGACATAAAGTAGAGCTGTAAGGTTTCGCTCACTGCTGGAATCTCTGAGGCTTTGGTCTGCCCATTTGGTTTTAAACATTAGACACAGGACTATAAAGTACATTTCCTTCGTAGTTCCGTGTGATTTATATCTGTGTAGTTGGAAAAATAATTTTTTTCCTGCCAGAAAAGGAGAGATTTAGGGCTTTTTTAATAAAGACAAAAAGAAAAATCACAATATAAAAGATAAATGCTTCACTCTAGCAAAGGGTATAAAATTGCTTTTAATGAATTTGACTTTTTGGTTTTATAAAGCTTGGGTTTTATGATGTGTGGCTAATACGGTGATTATTCAGCTAAAAGCATTATCTTCACATCGTTATGTGGAACTCTCAGGCTGGTGCACTTGACTTTCCTAGTTATGTTTCTGTGCTCTCTTCCATTGTGGATTTCCTCCGTGACTCTAAATAAGAGCTCTGATTGACTTCCATGAGCACAAAACTGAGCAATTAAATAAGATTATTGCTTTAAAAGGGAGCCTTGAAGAAAACAACCCTAGCAGTTTAGACCACCAAGGAACACTAATAAATTTAAGGAAATATGAGGTTCCCTTCATGTGACCTCTCTTGAAAAGTTATATAATAGATTGCTGGAACTTCAAGGTCACATAAAAATTATGGCACTTTAAAAATTATTTTCTGAGTTAGAGTTTGAACGAATATGATTTATGTGTCAATTAAACTTGCAATTTACCAAAGTAGCAAAATCAAATTGTTTGGCTCTTTGATATTATCATGAAGCACCGTTTTATAAAATGATCAAAATGCAGAGTTCTAGTGAGAGCAGCTTCAGAAGGACCAAATCATTCATCTTTACACAGTGTCCTGTTTACTGGTTTATTGCAAAAACTCAGCTGTAATCAATAGTTAGAAAAAATACTCGTGTGCCTCCTATATCCAAGTTGAGCAAATATGTTTGATATTTTATATCTTATGTACTTACATTAATTACTTTTTATGGCTTTTCTTTTGAGACACAGTCTCTCTGTGCAGCCCAGGCTAAACCCCTCCTGCTTAGGCTGTGCACACCACCAACCCTGGCTTAGTATTTATGTATTTATACTAATTCTGGATGAAAGCAATAGTGAATATTTGTGAATAAACATACCTTTAGCATAATTGTGGGAATGATATGTATATTAATTTGGATAAAGTCTAGATTAAAGACTATAAAATCAGAATAGGATTCATTAAGGGAGGGTTTGATGTTTTCTTCTTCTTCTTCTTCTTCTTCTTCTTCTTCTCCTTCTTCTTCTTCTTCTTCTTATTATTATTATTAGTAGTAGTAGTAGTAGCAGCGTGTGTGTGTGTGTGTGTGTGTGTGTGTGTATGGTGGGGAGAGAGAGAGAGGGAGATATGTGGGAGCGTAGCATGCCATATTGTCATGTGGAAGTCAGAGGACAACTTTGTAGAATTGGTTCTATCCTTTCTCATCTTTACATGAGGTCCAGGGATTGAACTCGGGTCACCAGGCTTTTGTAGCAACCTCTTTTACTCCCTGAGCTGTCTTGCCAACTCCCTATTTCGTAAGTTTTTAAAAGAAACAACGGGAGGAACAGAGTCTTTACTTGAATTAGAAGATTGCTGTCCGCCAGTTTTCAGTGGAAATGAATGCTGTTTCCTACAGTTTCTCAACAGAAACTTTACTTTAGATCGCTAGGGACAATGTGATACGGGACCACAGTACCAATTTGCAGGAGTTTCTAATGTTTAAATCATGTGAGACTGTGCTCTCAATTAACCAAGGGAAGAATTAGTCAAAGACAAACAATGGTTTCTAGTATGTTCATAATTTCACACATGAGGCAATCTGGACAAAACTGAGGAAAATGGATGCTGTGCATTCTAATTCCCGGCATTCCATTCTAATTCCCAATATTCCATGGTAATTCCCAGCATCCCCTGCTAATTCCCAGCATCTCATGATAATTCCCAGCATCCCATGGGGAGGGAGAAGAGATTCTGGTACCAAAACACAGTGCAAATACAATGTTCATTTTCCTAAAGACAGCATTCTACTGTTTTCAACACCCATGGCCTCATTCATATTTATTTTCCTCATTCCCAGAGCTTGCCCTGGGAGTCCAGCCCTTCCCTCAGTCATCAGTGTGATAAGGTAAACCAGTTTTTTTCTCCAGACTGGGGCACCAAATTCCTAGTTCACTCATATTGCCACACTGAGGAGCATGAACTCGGGGTTCAGACACCAAAGTTTACAGTCAGCTTCCCACTGAGGAGCCTTTGAGTGGGGCTTTAGAACCCTGTATTTTCAGCATGCAAACAAGAGCGTTTTCTGTCTCGCGGATCACTGTGGGGCAGCTCACAGAAAGACCAAGGAATGGTTTTGACACATTCTTAGTGCTTAGTACAACTCTGTATTATTCTCACATGCCATGGCCTGGGCTAGTATTTTCTAGTTGGGAAGCCAGATTTTAAGGAAAGATGGTTACAGATAAACGTGTAATTAGCTTTTAGAGAGAATTCTAAAAGAAAAGTATAGGATATTGTGGGAAAGAGCACGGGGTTGGGGATCAGTTTAGTGTAAGGGCTTAGGAATCCAGGTCTGCCTGGATTGTGCATGCAAATTGAAGCTTGCCAGGAGAGAAAATGCAGCCTCTCCCAGAGAGGCACCTCATGGAAGGAACTGGAGAAAGACAACAGTCTTACTTGTCTGCGAACCCTTACCATTCTTTAGAAAAGGAGGAATGAAAAGGAGGAATGAAAAGAAGGCGCAGAAGTACGTGCATTCTCCCACTCTTGCTCTTGGGTTGTGTTGAACTCAGGGCTGTGAGGGTGTGTGAACACAGTGGAGAGAATTCGAGTTCTAGCAGAAGTTTACTGGCTTAACTCTTGCCTTATGGCTTGCAGGATGTTTGACTATGGGACGATAACCCACCCTTAAGCTTTTAGATTTTTATTTTTCCTATTGCATAGGCATTGTAAGTTCCTTTCACAAGGCACCCACCACACAATGAAGAACTTAGGAAGCAAAAGTTGAAGCTCCTAGCACTCGTTGGCTTGCTGAGTGTCAGCCAATCAGCTTTCTTCCTCTCAGAGGTGTGGGCCGGGTTTGTCTGTGACCATGACAGTGGGGGACAGGGGGGCTATCTTTGACTGCACAGAGGATTGAACATTCATGATTATGAATAATGGCATCCATCACTGACTTATTCTGTCAGTGCTATGACCATAAACAATGTAAGAGTGACAGAGGAAGTTATTTTTTTTTCTGTTGAATATTGGCAATCTTTCCCTTACCACAATTAAAGGGAGAGTACCACAAACACATGCAGGAATTCTCAAGGAGCCTCAAATATACCATGAAATAGAATTTTGAGTGACATTGTCCATCACCTAGGAATGGTCTATAAATGGGAAAGTGGCATGAGATAAAACTCCCTTATTAATTCTGGAGAGACTGCATCTGTTGCTATAGAGGTGGTTAAAAGATGGATGAAGCTGTTTGCTTTGAATCAAGCATTTTTCCAATATAAATCTAAATGGAGGTAAGAAAAACATCATGGCAAGAGGAAAGGGCAACTTGTTCTTTTGTTGTGTGAGTTTTCACTCTGCTAGGCTGTAATCTGATGGTGGCGGGGCAGGGACACCGCTCCATCCTTCATATAGATTTACAAAAAGGATGATTATTTTACTCCATTTGCTTAAAATAAAAATCAACGAACATTTTTAACTCACATCATCTACAAAACAAGACCAAATAGTCTCTCAGAGAACACACGAGGCCTCCTTCACCAAAAAGGTTCTAGTCTCCTTTCCAACCTCAACTTTGGTCCTTCTGTCCTAGGTCTGTGTGTTTCCAGAGACTCATCTTGACACCCTGTCAGCTTTAGCACCCAGTGCCCCAGGGCTGGCTTTTACCTCCGGTGGAGGAAGGCCTCTCCTCTCGGTTGCAGTTTCTCTGGAAGAATTCCCTGGTGTTTCAAGGGTCAGCTCCTGCTTCCCTGCTAAGTCTAGACTCAAGGGTTCTGCATGTCTCTCTTTTTTTTCTAGTATGTTCCACATATGCCTAAGACCCCATTCACCTCTCATCAGGTAGTGTTAATTGTGTTTACCAGTCTCCCTTCTATGTGAAGAAAGGTTCTTGAGTGGAACTGCATTTTATTATTCTGTGACTGTATCCCTAAAACTTAACTGTAACTTCTGGGCATTAAGATGTTAATAGCATGAATGAATAAAAGACAGTACAATCTATAATTCTATTTTGTACATATGTGTATTTTATACCATTTTTAACTTTTATTTTAAAATGTAGCCATGTTAAGTAAATCATTTAAAAGGATTTATCAGTTAAAAAATGTCATCAGCAGTTGTACCCAGCTGTGAACCCTGCAAACTACAAATGTCCAGCATGGCAAGATATGGCAATGGATACAACAGAGGCATGGATGTTATGGGGGTAACCAATAACTTTCTGGTTGGATGTAAGGTCTGCTGCTCTAAGAGAGAAAACACATGCCTGGGGCAGGAACTGTGGCTAAGAACCCATAGTTAAGGAGCTCATGGCCTTGGGGGTGAGCCTAATGCTATTATTCTGCTAACGAGGCATAATATCAAACTGCCCTCTAACTTCATTATCTCTCTACCCATAGTGCAGCTCTCAGACCTCATCAGAGAAGTTTCTAGTGTAGTGTATAGTGGTTAATGGATAACTCACAGCTGGTCAAAGTGCAGAAAATAAGTTTCAGTGGAATGCTCAGCCATAAGTGGGACATCTCATATCTTCCTTAAGGCTGAGGAACAATCCAGGAAAGGGAGATAGAAGATTGGAAGAGGAGTCATGGAGGACTGGAGCGAAACAGTGTCTTCCCGACATGACAGGGCCTCTGTGCTTGTGAGCTCACATAGCAGCTGTGGGTGCTGCACAAGACCAAGTCAGAGAACATTCCAGATGGAACAGGAAGAGGTTCTCGGGTCCCCACGCCTAACTGAGGAACTATGGATAGCTTCTGAGGGAGAGACAGTCAGTTTTCTTTAAAGGTGTGGCTCTGGGTAGTTGACATGCTCTACTGGATGCCCCACATCCAGGAGTACATAAGCAGCGTAAACGGGAGTTGAGTTGCTAAAGAAAAAAAAAGAAGATACAAAATTGGGGGTGGGAAAAAGTGGTGGCGGATCTGGGAGAAGTTGGGGGAGAAGTTAGAGTAAATATGATTAAAACACAATGTATGACATTCTCAAAGAATTCATGACAGGAATCTAACAAAAGAACTCATCTAGAAAAAACGCTGAAGCAAGAAGTTAGTAAAAATACAATGTCAACAATTCCTCCTGGCTGCCAGTAGAAGCCGCGCATTTAAAATCGTACTAAACCTGCGTGAAATGCCTTTCTTTGACAATGAATAGTGGTGACCAGAAAATGTCAGTGTAAGACTGATGTTTAGGGAACTGTGAGTAGTTCAGACAATAAGCCACAGTCATCATTCCGCACTCTGAAATTTATGAAGTTTTGTTTTGCCTCCTTGTTGTATCTTATGGTAATAGAATAAAGAGAGCTAATGGGGCAGAGCAATCCCAGAAACACTTCTCAGGATTAATGTCTCCAGAAGACATCATGTAAAGTATTAAGGGATAACACTGGACAATCTGTTTTTCTTTATAAAGACTGGTCCAGAGTTTTAGAGCAAAACACTAATAAAAGTCAGTCATCATTATGATGTCATCGGCACAATTTCCTTAGAAATAAACCAGCAAGTACAAAAAAATATTTATAATGCACGACATCATCTATATGCCTTTCCATTGCTCAAACCTTGGATTAAACTTAGTGGAGTTTCCTGTTGGTTATACGGAACAGTTTGGTGTGAAATCAAACACATTACTAACAGCTCTGGGAAATCAAACTATCTCTACAAATTGCATGTGCACAGGTGTGGTTTAAATTCACAGTGGACAGAGGTAATTATATGACTCAATACAGAAATTTATGAAAGGTTTTCTTTTCCCCTCCAACTTCCACAGCTCAAATTCTTGGGAAGGTGTTTATCCGTCACCGAAATGAGTTGTGTATGTGAAAAAAACAAGCTTTAAGTGCCCACCGATAGGACATGGCTCACGGGTGACATATCGTCTTTGGAGAAGAGAGCACTCCAGTGACATGTTTTGAATGCTCCCCTTTAAAGCCACAGACTCACTGTTTCAGTAACAGGAAAGAAAGCAGAATGGTGGACACAGGGGAGCTGAGTTTTGTGTGGATGTTCTCAACCCTTGCATCCTAGCATGGCACTCCATCCGTTTCCCATCTTTTTACTGTTTCACCTGACAAGGTTCACTAGCATCTACCAATTTCCACAGTTTCTTGGACATTTAATGACCCCTTCATGATGAGTCTTTTGAAATATTAAAACCAACGAAGCAAGAGAACAAAAGAGCCATTTCTTCTAGTACATTTCAAAGGCAATATGATTCAACTGCCCCTCGCAACTGGCGGAAACATCAATCTTTGTGTTCATTCAGGATGGGAAAATCTTATCTGGGCACAGGTGAGACTTCTCCCCAGCCTTGAATGAATTCAATTGTGGACTGTTTGGGAGTTAAAAACCAAAACAAAACAAACCAATTAATTCTGCAGAAGGCCACCCCGTCAAACCAGCACCATGCTGGGGGCTTTTCCAGCAAGCCACACTTACTTCCTGAACAATTCATATTGCCACTCAAGGCCAGATCAAGGGCAGCTTTTTTTCTGCCTCAGCAAGGAGCTGTTTGTTCAGAGATCAACCCGCCACTCTGAGGGGCAGAGGCTGCTTGCCGCAGGATGTCACGGTTTATGTCTACCTTTGTATTCCCTCATGTAGTGTTTCTAGAAGACAGACACACTGGAAGTCAGTGCCGATTCTGGAGTAAAATTTCTTCAGATGTGGTCAGGGGCTGGATGCTGCATGGGTATTGGCTGGATTGTATTTGATGATTGACATCAGATTGACAAGAGTTTAATCTTAGTCTCTCCAGTTACCACACTATGCGAACCACTGGGAAGATCTCTTAGCTTCTTTGAACATGAGTTTCCTTGTCTATAAAGCTGGGTTGGGTTGATACAACCTAGATAATAGGACCATGGCAAGGATTAAATGAAGGACATATTAGAAGGTTTCTGGAATACAGTGGGATTTCACAAAAAAAGAGGATTCATTTCTATCAAAAAGGTATGTTCTCACAACTTAAAGGCCACAGGCTGGACATTCCTGGGTTTAATATGTGGCCCAAGGCAATTCTTCATGTGATGTGGCTTAGATAAGCCGAAAGGTTAAACATTCTGGTTTAGCGCATTAATACACACACACACACACACACACACACGCACGCACGCACGCACGCACGCACGCACACACACACACATCTGCACATGTCCACACACACATGCATGCACATACATGCACACACACATACACATGCACACACACACATACACACACACACACACACACACACACACACACGAGTGCACACATATAAGCAGAGTGTAAAGCATCAGATTGACCTCTAATAATGCCATGATGGCATAGGCCAACAGCAAAAGGATGTCACAGGTCAAGTGAGGATGGGAGTTGCTTGCATGAGAAGACCGAGAGCATCTGCTTTATCTAGGCCAGAGGTTCTCAACCTTCCTAACATTGCAACCCTTTAATACAGGTCCTCATGTTGCAGTGATCCCCAACTATACAATTATTTTGTTGCTACTTTGCAACTGTAATTTTGCTAGTGTTATGATAGTAATGTGAATATTTTTTGGAGATGGAAGTTTGCCAAAGGGATCAAGACCCACAGCTTGAGAACCTCTGGTCTAGAGCAAATTCCAGAGACTTGGACACTATTGCATCTTTCCACAGAGGCTCAGTGAAGTACAGTAATCTTTCTTGAGCTCTTCTCGAAGGGGCTGGGATGTCCTCTGGGAGGTTGGGGGGTGTAAAGGAGAGCAGCATTGGAAAGGGGGCCCTAAGCCAGGCCAGGTGTCCAACTTCCCCACTTCTCTAGGCCACACTGCAGGTCCACATGTTAGAACCAGGAGTGTCCACCCTGGGCCTACAGGTTGCAGAAGCATATGTACATTTATTTTGCGTGACATATAACATGAGCTATCCTAGGCCGTATGATGTGGAGGAATGGCTGCATGAAGATGGATTTGCCAAGTGCTATGATTCAGACTTTGAGGTTTTCTGTTTGTGTTTTGGTTTGGTTTGGTTTTTCAAGACAAGGTTTCACTGTGTAGCTTTGGAGCCTGTCCTGGAACTCACTCTGTAGACCAGGCTGGCCTCAAACTCACAGATCTGCCTGCCTCTACCTTCTGAGTGCTGGGATTAAAGGTGTGCACCACCACTGCCCGGAAACTTTGAAGTTTTTAAAAAAATTTCCTTCCTTCCTTCCTTCCTTCCTTCCTTCCTCCCTCCCTCCCTCCCTCCCTCCCTCCCCCCCTCCCTCCCTCCCTCTCTCTCTCTCTCTCTCTCTCTCTCTCTCTCTCATAAATGGGATCAAATTCAGGTTGTCAGGCTTGGCAGCAAGTACCTTTACCCAGTGAGCCATCTTGCTGGACTTATCTATAGCCTTTTAGTGTACTGGATTAGAACTACCCATGGGGTCCTACCCTGTATATCAAGTGGTCATCCTTTTCTACCCAGGGTCCTTTCCTTATCGGGAAGTGATGTTTATTGTAATGTAGCTTCTGGTCTGGACACAGGCTATCTTGGGAGCTTTCCCACACGTGTCTGTAATATCTGAAAGCTAGACAGTGAAGTGTAAGTGCTATTACCTGCATTATGACATTGTAAGCTGTGAGACTGGTTGTCACAGTTGCATAGAGTGACAGAGCCACTGCGTATTAGTCAAAATATAAATTACCCTTGACCTGAAGACTTGTTAAGTCACTTTAAGAAAATTTCTCATGGGACACTGAAGAGATAAGAGCAGGACCTTGAACAACAACCATCCGGGACAAAATACTAGCAAAGCATCCTCCGTTAGCACATAGCCTTCATACATGTTCAAGCCTCCTTGTCCCTGAGTGTTAAGCTCAGACTAGGGTCATACCAGAAGGCTGTCAAGCATGTGTGCGGTTTTGCTGTGAAGGTTCTGACTGGTTGGGGCTGGTGGGAGGCTCTCCCTTCTCCTTCCTCCCCTCTACCCTCTCTGCATGCTCATTTATTCCTCAGATGGTGTTTTAGTAGTTTATACTGTCTATAACTTGATAGTCTAAGTTGTTACTGTGACTGTTCAGGACAGTTTAATTAAATAATCACAGAGCAAATGCCCACTCCTCATTTCTTTACAAGTGTTTTTATTTTCTCTTTATTTAAAAATTTTTAACGTGTTTTTTTTACCCTCTATCCAAATTCCAATAGCATCATTAATTTCTAGCCATCCCTTCATCCCAGTTAGTTTTTTTAATTACTGGCTAAAATGTACTCAGGATGACAGATAATAAACTTGTATTGAACCAATTATATTCTTGAATAATTATAGTGTGTTTTTGCTGATTAGTATTATTTTCTAAATTTGCAACATTTCCCCAAAGACATTCTCACTAAATTCCTCTTGGAAATTCCTCTTCTTTAGGTTTGGTGTCATAATGATACTGTTTAAAGTCTCTTGGGAGGACACTGAACTTAACTGCATCATGACCACTGTAATTTGGTGGGTCAGCCACACTCACGTCCTCAGCCAATCCATACATGACTCAAGGGGAGCCCAAGAGCACTTCAGCAACAGGCTGTTCCAAGAAAGCAGCAGCTGATGATTGCACTGAGAAACTGCTCCTCCAAGCCACATCCCCACGTAATGCTCAGCTGGCAACAGAGAAAGTTTTGTGTTGTTCAACGGGGAAATCTGCCTCATTCGACCACCCACGAGGGTAGCAAAAATAAGTCACCTAGTGAAGGTGGCCTTTATATAAAGGTCAGATAGAACTTACTGGAAACTTTGGGTGGACTGGAAAGTCTGGGCTTAATATAGTGGACTGCATAATTTAGGCCATACTCAAATTTTACCGTAGAAGTAGAGCTTCTTGTGAGATCGATGCATGCCCCATGATGCTGAAAAACATGATGATCAGAGGAAGAAAAACGAAATAGGATGGCTTGTGCAAGATACTACTTCCTAATTCTGATACAGCCCCTTCTAGTTTCTCTCCCCCTCTTCCTTCTGCACGTGTGTGTGTGTGTGTGTGTGTGTGTGTGTGTGTGTGTGAACAGATGCCACGTGGGTGTGGGTGCCCATGCATGCCAGAAGGGGGCATCAGATCCTGGATCTGGAATTACATGCAGTTGTAAGCTGAAAGACACGGGCTCTGGGAATCCAATCTGAGGTCCTCTGGACGAGCAGGAAATGCTCTGAACTGCTGAGCCTTCTCTCCTGGCCCACTCCTGATTTCCCTGATGACAAAATGGAGCAGGAAGCTCTAAGGAGGCAGGAGAGCAAAGGTGGCTCAGCCATGGCGCTGCTTTGTCAGGCCGAAGATGCTAAGGCCAAGTCATCTACAATTCCCAACTTAAAAACCACTTTGGCCCTAGTCATTTCCTAGGCACCACCAAGGGCACTTTAATGATGTCATGTGTCATAGGCAAGGAATTGTAATGTTTCAATCTACAGAAATTAGAGTCACATATGTGCTGTTTTGTGCAGCTTCGGTTCTGGTTTATAAACAGTTAAACTGTTCCGACTCTCCTGCGTCCCCAAGAGTTCTAAATTTAAAGATAAATTAAGCAGATCCCTTTAACATATGCTCAATTGTTGAGTTTATGCAGAGAAGGAAATTCCAAAACTGTTCTAGATAAAAATGTCAGTTTTGTAAAACAAGGATGCTAAAGGATGATGTGCAGGTAATGGCATGGGTACAGTCACTCTCCTTAGGTGAAGGGACAGGTCAGGGTGTTCAGTGACATGGTGAACAATGCAGAGATGAGGAGAGCTTCTTCACTATCTTCTATAGTGCCTTAAGCTGTAGAATATAGAGAAGATGTCCTATTGACATGGTTGGCTTCATGGAGATATAGTTACTCTTTGCCATTAGCATAATGGTATATCCAGGGAGCCAAGATAACTAACTGAGGACTATATGTATATTACATATATATAATCCTATACATATGTATACATATACACATATGTGCATATATATGCATAATATACACATCTATACTAATATAAATCATATCCAGCTCGTATAGAATTGAGAGTTACATAGCACATTACAAGTATCCATGTCGCCTTCTTTTCACTGGCAAACACTATAATCAGTCATATGGGATGGTAAAGGCGGCTCGCTGCCAAGCCTGACCACCCAAGTTTCATCCCCGGGACCCACATGGTGGAAGGAGAGAACCAACTCCCACATGTTGTGCTCTGACCTCCACATGCACCATGGTATGTGCTACCAAAATACATGAATTCATTAATTTGTTTTGAGACAGAATCTCACTGTGTAGCTCTGACTGTCCTGTAACTCACCATGCAGATCAGGCTGGTCTTGAACTCACAGAGATCTGTCTGCCTCTGCCTCCCAAGTTCTGTGATTAAAGGAATACATCACTACAACTGCCTGTAAGTTTAAAAAAAATCAACTGTAATAATGTTCTAAAAATTTCAGAGCCCTATGAATACAGTCCGTAAAGAAATTTGGATTCTTTCAGATCATACTAAAATGTGTAGAGAAATGCTAACGTTTTTATAGTTTTCATAATTTTGTTCAAATATCCCTAAAATGTTATTTTAGTGTCTTCAAAGATTCATGGCAACATGACTTCAAAGAATAGTGTATTTGAGAGTATTTCCTTAAAGGGCTAGAGAGTGAATATTTAGGATTTGGGGACTTTTTCAGAAGGTATTGAATCTCTATGGCAACTACTCAGCTTTGCTGTCGAGTACAGAAGTCACCACGGGTATCATGTAAGTGTCACAATGAAACTTTATTTACAAAAGCAAGCCGTGGACCAGATTCCATCTGTAGTCTGTCAACTCCTAATCAAAGTCATTGTCACACACTACATCTGAAGTATTCTTCACATTGGTCCACATACTATAATAGCCACATGTGGGGAAGTAGTTGGCATAATTTATGACAAATCTTATTTAATTGTTGGATTATAGTCTTAATTTCCAAGAATAACCATGGCAACATTTGGTTAATTCTTGACCATCCCTAGAGCAAAAGAAAAGTATAATTGACATCAGTGGTTTAAAGCCCAAACTTTTAAATTAAAAAATGCCTCAGAAGTATACAAAAGGAGGAGATGTATCATTGTGAGCGGGTTTGAGATTTCAAAAAACCCACACCATTCCCAGTTAGCTCTCTCTGCCTTATGGCTATTGTCACAGATGTGAGCTCTCCACTACTGGTCTAGTACCATGTCTGCCCGCCTGCTGCCACACTCCCAGATGATGGGTATGGATTCACTCTCTGCAAATGTAAGTCCCAATAAACTCTTTCTTTTGTAAGTTGCCTTGGTCATGATGTCTGATCATAACAATAAAAAGTAACTAAGACACAGAGGACATAATGGGCACATCTCCTGATACTGTCACAAAATTGTGACACTTTTCATGATGCATCTTTCAACTTATCAGCTTTAACCAAACCATTCAATTAATGAAAAGTTCCCACTTTTAAAGGTAGTTGGAAATGTTATGTATGTTATTACTTCCCAGTTGATACAGGGAACAATGAGACAGTCTCGCTGTCTTTAAGAAACTGGTCAATGGGGAGACACTTGCACCTGTTTATAAAACAGTCCTGAGACACAACTCCAAATGGCCCCACTGTCTCTCTCCCTTTCTCTTCCCAACACTCACATCTTTACACAAATCTTCACACCTAGTTTATCATAATGTATCATAAATAAAGACACATTTTCTGGGCTCTCCCCAGTTTTACTGGCTCATTTAGGAGATGCTGAATCAGTCAGCTGCTCACCAAAAGACTCTATCAATGAACAACCCAGGGGACCACCGAGTGGCAACCCTGCCCCATGTTACTTTATGCAGTGCTATAGAACACATGGACAATATCTAGTAAGTCCTTACACAGAAACTTCCAGAAAACATACCATTCAACTAAGCTGAATGCCATAGCTCTTGTTGAGTTTTACTCAAACAGAAAGTGGCTTCACAGCCACCTTCTACTAACAATCTGGCTGGATCTCACCTACACATCCCATGGGTGAGAATACAATTTTAAAGAAAAATGATCCCATCATTTAACATGATCAAGGGGGCAGAATATGACAAGGAGTCACAGCAGTGAAAATGAAGCTCGAGGTCAAGTTACTTCAGCTGTCCATGGGAGCAAATTAATCATCACTCTGAGAAGGACGGAACGTGGCAGATACTTACATAATGTACGCTACTGGGAATAGATAAATACGTTCATTAAGTCATCCTGACAACATAGGCAGGCTTTCAGGAAGAAAAAGCTATAAAGACAAAAAAATCTGCTGCCTACATAAAAAACACTAGTCCTACTTAGAAGTCATCCACATACAGGCTGGGAAGATCGCTCAGTGAATAAAGTGTGTGCTGTCCAAGTGTGAAGACTCGAGTTCAAGTCTCCAGAACCCAAGCAAAATTCAGGTGTGGTAACCTGTGCCTGTAACCTCAGTCTTCCTGAGTGAGATGAGAGGGTGGAGGCAGGCACATCCTGGACATGCACAGGCAGGGTAGCCTGTGTGCAGCAGTGAACAATGGAGAGCCTGAGACAGGGACATCCTGGATACCCACAGGCAGGGTAGCCTGTGTGCAGCAGTGAACCACAGGGACCCCACCTCAGAAAGGTGCAAGGTGAGAACTGATGCCTGATGTTGTTCTCTGACCTTTGCATGCACACTATGGTATGCATGCGACCACTCTCACACACAAGACTGTGCACACATGCACACTCATGGACGCAAGAATATGCACACACCCAAAACACATATGCACAAAGACTAAATAAATAAAAAGTTCTTCCTCAAACAAAAATCGTTTTCACTAAAAAAATTATATTTTTGATTTTGATTGTTTTTCGTTTTTTAAGTAGAGTTAGCATTAATTTCAAGAACATGCTTAAATGTGACAAAAGGTGTTACTGAAATAAACAAAGGAATAATTGAAATATTTTTCTAATTGTTAGAGAATAAATGAAAACACACATCTCCTGGGTAGAGAGTCAGGATTCGTGCCTTGCAAACTTTCTCTTGTTTCCACTTAACTGAATAAATAAGAACAGATTTTAATAAGAACATTAGCTGTCTAGCAAAGGCATGCTAACTGACTCTGGGGATATTCAGAAACACCCATCATATTTCAAAATGTAAAGAAATAATGAGCACATTACACTCTGGGTAGTTTGCAGCACATTAATCATACCATTACAACTAAAGACAAATTAAAACGTGTCAAACTTGTTTGCCAAAGTTAATTAAATTGCACATGATGGAACTCAGTATCATTATTTAGAAAATGGAAACCTTCAAACCGTAGGGTACCAAAAAATATCAAAACTATGTTACAATACTACATATTTCTCATTGGTTGGTTCTTATTCTCTAGGAAAGCCTTTTGAGGGCAGCTCTTTCCATACTTCTATTTTTCCTGGAAGTTTGGCTGCAAACTCCATAGTGACTCATTAATAAATATGATGAATAGATAGAAGAAAACTAGATATGTCACAAAAGCCTTTCAAACTGAGAAGACTCGGTGGTGTAGATGCATGTCATCCAAACCTCAGCCACCTCAGCTTTGGAGATGACCCATTTCCACAACTGAAAAGTCAGTCATTTTTGACTGTATTGCACCCAGAGGCTCAGCAATGCTTTCTTGTGCATGTTATATTGGTGCATGAAATGTGGACATCTGGACTACATGATATTAAACAGAAGACAGATTAAAAATAGGTGAAGAATGAGTGCTGGACACACACATACACTGAGAAGACACTGAATCAGACACACTGCACCAACTGAATACTTTAATGGGTTGCTTTGCAACACTCAGATGTACCGAGACAAGCCTTAGAAGAAAGCTCAGGAGCTCAGTGATGAGATGTCTAGGAAGAAAGTCAGGACCTTATCAAGAGTCTCAGGTCCTGATGAGGAGGTGTCTATCTTAGATTCCAGCTGCTTAAACTGTTAGGATCACAATCAAGACTAGACTGGAACTGAATTTGAGGTTCATGACAAATCTTAGTAACAATGCAAGATTTTTGAATGCACAATGACCCCAAATTCAAAACCGAAGAGGGCTGACTCCAATATCCCCCTCAGGCCTCTGAGGACACCAGCACCCACAGGTGCATGAACACTCACACAGACACATGTAAATAGATCTTAAAAAAACAAAACCCAACATGAACGGATGCAAGGTGCTTCTGGTAATGCTTGCCTGTTTTACACGCATGACTTGCTGCAGCCTTGGTTGTGAACACACTGCATGTGTACTTTGCCCCACACATGCCTGCACACTCCCAGGTACTAACAAACACTAAACATCTGGAGAGTTTTCTCTCTCACAGAAGCACAGTGCTTTAATTATAGAAAATAAAAACCTCCGATATTTTCCTACTGTCATTCCTCAGCACGAAAGTATCAAATTAGTTTATCATTGGGTTGTATTGTAGTTGAATATTTTATTTAAAAACTGCCTTTTGAAATGCCAAATTGAGTTCCATGGAAAATCATTCAATGAATTTGGGGTTGAGATTGGGACAGACCTCCTCCAACAGTTTCTGAAATATCTCTTCTAAAACGGTATCTGCCATTTTGTATTATGTATTTATGTGAAGTTGTGTTCTCAGTACTGATAATTATAAAATCAAAATATCAATCAACTCTGAAACAGGTCAAAGGTACTTCATCACCCTGTAGTATCAAAGATTCAGACAAGACTTTTTATGTAAAAATAAACAAATATGTCCATTGTATTAGTACACAAATTTGCTTTAGTCTTTAATAAGTGGTAAAATTATATGAAAAAGAATTGTCTTAAAATAAATTTTCTTTCGGTTGATTATTAATAGGCGTTTGATATGTATAGTTTTTTTTTTAATATACCGGTAGCTGTGTAAAAATCGTCCTGAATGAACAGGTGTTGAAAGTGGATAAGGTTCAATAAGCTACGGTTCAGGCTGCCCAGCACCCCACCCTCTTCTCTCCTACAGACACTGCAGTTTAAGCTGGAACAATTATCTTTTCCCTTGCTTAGAGTCTCTATCACTGGCTCTAGGAAAGGATTATCGACTCAGGCCCAGCCAAACATTGGTAGGACATACCATTGGTGGTTTGAATGAGGATGCCTTGCTTCCTCCCACATATTTGAATAATTGGTCCCTAGTTGGTGGAAATATTTGGGAAGGATTAGATGTAACCTTGTTGGAGGACGTGTGTCCCTGGGGTTGGACTTGTATGTCATTCTCAGTGCTTTCTCTGTCTCTGTCTCTCTGTCTCTCTCTGTCTCTCTGTCTCTGTCTGTCTCTGTCTCTGTCTCTGTCTCTCTCTGCTTTCCACTTGCAGATCGAGTTGTAAGCCCTCAGCTGCTCCTGCTCCCATATTCTTGTTCTGCTATCATGGACTCTAACTCTCTTAAAATGTAAACACAAATTAAGTATTTTCTTTCCTAAGTTGTCTTGATCATAGTGTTTTGTCGCAGCAATAGAAAAGTAACCAAGACACATACAAAGTGGCACAGGAAAGGTATGCCTTAGGTGTGTGTGTGAGGGAGGGTGTCCATCCCTTCCTGGACTTGTCTTGGTTCTCTAGAGGAAAAGCCAGGATTTTCTACACTCTTAGGTGAGTTTGGGAATTGCTACAATGTGTACTAGGAGAGGTGAAGTTCAGGGGATGTAAAATCAGGAATTATTTTAGTTAAGCCCATTTGAGTTGAATTTCAGTTTCTCCTTGGATTCTCTTTGCATTCAGTTGTTGATTTAGTTCTTAACCTATCTTCCTTTCAGACAAAGAAAAACTATGAAATTGCATTCATGGGCTGAGGGGCAATTAGCACAGCTATAGTGATGCTTGCTTCAAAAGCTAAGTGGGCAGAGAGGCCAGACACTGCGCTGGGGGTGGCCAGATTGTTCTTGCTATCTACTGAAGACATTCAGAATCTCAGCAGAGCATGTGAGATGTATCACACATCTCTCTGGCCTTAGCTGCCATGTGTGGTTTGGTCTCCATTCTGCCCCATGTCTCCTACATCCAGGGCTCCTCCTTTACTTATGTTTGTTGAAGACAAACTTACTAAGGAAGACACAGTCATCCTCAGACAAATGGAGTTACCTGCTCTTTCCTCTGGCATCTCCCAAATTTCACTTTGATGTTAGGAGACACCAATCATTTTCGAGTTCTGTTTCTGTTTCCTCTTTATCTTTATATTTGAGTTTCTCATTCCATGTGTGTGTGTGTGTGTGTGTGTGTGTGTGTGTGTGTGTGTGTGTATGTGTGCATGCATGTGTGCACTTACTGTCTATCTCTTTTCTTTTGGTCAAAGCCCCCAGATTTCCATCTGAGAAGCTGCCTTCCAAATTCCAGGTCCTGGGTTTTGGGATGGGCCTACAAATGGTTTCAGAGATGGAACCTTTTGATGGGCATCTCACAGTGTTAATGCAACCTGTGGTCCAGGTCTTAATGGTAACTGAAGAGCAAATCTCCAAGGAATGATAGCATGGAACACTCTGTAAATGATAAAATCATCTGGATATTTTCAACAAAACAAGCTCACAAAACATCTGGCTGACCATGTCTCATCAGCAGTGCACATGATGACAAGTGAATACTTTGGGTGGGATGAAAACAAGTAGACAGTCTAAGACAGCAACTTGATGAGACATCTATTTTAACTATTGTTTCCAAATTTGCTTTCTGACTTTGAGCTTGGTTATCAGTTTCTCAAGTAAAATCTGTCCAGTGTTGTCAGAGAGTGATTTCTACACTGCTCTTTACTCTTATTGTCTCTCTCAGATGCTAATATTGGGGGGCACCCTGTGCTTGGAAGCACATGACTATACTTATAATATAAGGTCATCAATTTAATGCTTTCCTATCATTTAAAGATTGAACCCAGTTTAACAACTATTTGGGGCTGATAACTTTGGAGTTATTCTGTGTGACATGTAAACGAAGTTTAAAGCTTCCTTTTTGTTTACATCTGCTCCTGAGCCAGAAACTTCCATTACAGGAAGGTATTGGCTGATCTTTTCCCTTCCCCACTGCAGAGCTATTGAACTCACATCTTTGCTGTTCTGACTGTGGACTGTTGGTCTGCCTGAAAAGGTTGACATCAACTGCAAACCCCGAGCTACCTGGTTCACTTATGCTGTAGTCTAGGACATAAACCAAAGCAATTACACAAATAGTCTACACTTAGTCTGTGCTTACCTTCATCACAATTTCATCCCACCACATAGTGTTTTAGATGTACACACACACACACACACACACACACACACACACACACACATCATTTAATGATATGATACACTTATAGAAAATAAAGCCAAGCTCTAAAGGACTGCATGAAAGAATTTGAGATATGGTTCCTCCCATGCCAGCTAAAACTAATGGGACAAGAGGAAAATTAGATATTCATGAAGTTGAGACAGCCATCTAAGGCCACAGAAGTTATACCTTAACCATTAACCGGAGATGAATAATATTTTGTGTTCTATAGCCTATAAAAGTATTATTTTGTAATACTTTTAGTCTGATTAAAAAAAAAACTAAAACAATATGAATTTCTGTGTTTGCTACCCCACCAAGGCACCATAACACCTTACGATGAAGAAAAATAAAACTATCAAGATTTGTCTCCAATAGCTTAATCATTTGTGAAAACAAAACAAAACAAAACAAAACAGTAACAGGACACAATTCTGACATGGCATCTTCATACATGTCTCCTGGTTCCTATAAATGTTAGAGTGTCACAAAAATTCAAATTAGCAAAATGAGAGGGGCAGACTTGAATGCGCCGGTTCCTGTTGTCACCCAAGGCAGTCGTAATTTACCCCGATCTGTTCTGAGATCATTAGATGCTCAGTATTTAAATTTAATCACAGAAATCAAATGCTCACTAGCAAGTTCCATCTGGAAGTTAAATAACAAATGGCTGTGAACATGGTCTCCTGGCGCAGAAGTCTCTTCTGCTATGATACCCAACAATGCAGCCGGCAGCCAACCAGCAATGTGGAATTAGTGGTGGGAAGGTCAGATAAAGAAAAGGGCCCAATCCCCTCCAGGCAAGAACTCCCCACCCCTAAGTCCTGGCAGAACTGCTTCTCTAGGGCACATCATAAAAGTAATTTACTGACAACTCACCTTACCAGGGGTCACTGGGAGCTTCGAGTTTTCTGGAATTTACTTTTAAGAGGCATGATTAAGTGGGGACAACTATTGGCCCCAAAGTATTTATGCTGAGAACAAATGTCTGTCAGAATTAAATTCTTTGTGTGTGGTGGTTCCAGACTTAAAAAGATGTGTGCCCTGATGAAAAGCACATATATTCTATTCACCAAATTAAATCTTAGAATGAATATTGGTTAATTGATTTATTGGGGCTTAAAAAAACACTGCTGAAACCCCAACAGACACCACTGCCCAATAAAAGGAATGTACTGAGTGAGTTCATTACAGTCTTTTTGAACTGTCCTCTTCCAGCTCCTTCCTTCTCACACTAGGGAAAATGTATTCACATGATTTCAAAGAAACATGAAGATGCCATTTAAGCCAATCCAAGAAAGCTAACTTAAAAATATTGTTAAAAAAAAAACTATTTTGTGACTGAAACAAGCCTTTTGTTTTTTTAATAGTTTAAATATGAAAAATTTGGTTTAATATTAGGTAAAGAAGGATTTTGCACATAAAAAACTGTTTAGAGTTAAACTATATGTGCATGGGATAAAATTAAAACAGATTATTTGGCTCTGTGTGTGGGATATAGTGCTAATCTACACAGGACATGGAAATGAAACCGGGACTTTCAATCGCACAGCACACATCTCTGTAATAACAGGGGACGAGGCATACAATTTCAGGGAACACCCACAATGAAAATTATTCTTTCCAAACAGAGAATTGTTTGGGAATAAGTCAGGTCAATTGGCACCAAGGGAATTCTCTCAAAGCAATGCTGAGCACAGAAACCCTTAAGCGTGTAAGAAAATCAGCAGGCACCACCCTCCTCCCCATTCAGCTTTCACATCTCATTACTCTGTCCACA
Source organism: Peromyscus attwateri (assembly GCA_902168425.1). Taxonomy (NCBI): domain Eukaryota; kingdom Metazoa; phylum Chordata; class Mammalia; order Rodentia; family Cricetidae; genus Peromyscus; species Peromyscus attwateri. The sequence continues at coordinate 34,932 of CABHPP010147387.1, forward strand.
GCCCAATTAACTTCTGTAGACACAGAAGCAGGTAGGAGAAGAAACCACTCTTGGTAGTTTAACAGACAGCTTGAAAAGCTGATTTGTTAAGCTGAGATTATTTGTCCAAATGCCAATGATGAGGGAGTCTACTGAGAATATTTGGAAAGAGTCTGCTCTTGAGAGTGGATTATAGGTATTTCAGAAATAATTGCATTACTGGACAATTCAAAATGTCAAATTCCTCACAAGAGCTTGTTTCACCTTCCTTATGAGCAATGTGTACTTTTGGATCTCATTATCGTTAATCTTCTGTGACTCTGGGCTTGCGTCCTGTGTCTGTCTTTAACTGTACCTTAGCCCAGAGCACCATGCGCACAGGTATCTTGACGAGTTTTGGGTAGCAATCGATGTTTTTATGAACTAGTATTTACAAATGGTAAGTACTGGGCTCCCTTCTTTACCCCAATTGATAATTCCTTGTGACTTAAAACCTCTTCCTGGATCCCATTAAACATTTTAGGGTGCTAAGGCACTTTCAGAACTCACCCCTAAAAGTCTTAGGAATGAAGTAGACATTCAGGAAATGCCCTTGTATAAAATGCTTAATAGGGAAAATATCTGAATATTTCTCCAAGTACTAACCCTATAGCCGGAGAAACTGCTGATAATAACTGTAGTTATTATTGACTTCGTTCTGTAGGTAAATAATTGAGGCTGGTAGGGTAAGATGGTGGACCCGTGAGCACAAGCCATTTTGACCAGAGCTGGAAGTAATAGAAGCTTGATTCTGAGCCATGGTCTGTTTCCCTCTTGCCCTTCCCCGTCTACTCGCAACATGCTTGTTATTGATCGTGCTTTTAAAAAACGACCAGTTCAGATCATGTCATTCTTCTAAATCCCTGAAGCAATTCCCCCTTTTCACTGTGTGTAAAAAGCCAAAGACTTTTGCAGTGAGACTCAGTGTGATCCACAGTGTCCTTCCTACCCCGCCAGCCCATAGCTGCTTGGTTCTGCAGACTCCTTTGCTGTGCCTCCCCCAACCTCTGCATGGCCGTAGGCTGTCCCTTCTGCCAGCACACTAAACACTGTCTATTGAAAGGTCCTTGAGTGTCTTCACCTTCAAATCCAGGTTTGGACAATCCTTGTGTTGCTATCCTGAACATTTAAGACACGACCCTGTTGTTAGTTGAAACCTGAAGCCTCAGCTGGGGCTTTGAAAACCACCCTGAGCAGTGCTGACCACACAGCAAGGTGGTGCGTGTTATCTGTCAGTGTGTAAGGAGCCCAGTGAGCTCTGCCTGAGGGAGGGTTGCCTCCGGTTTCTTTTCTGGATCATTAAATAAGAAGAAAGCAAAGGCCACCTTCCCTGAGTCCAGGCAAACATGAGTCACACAGGCCACTTCTCTTGACCATAGTTCTCTTATACCTTGTATAGCTTTCTTCTTTACAGAATTTTAGAGCCAAGAAGCACCTATGTTGTCACGTTGCTGGCTAGCCTGGCTGGCCAGAGAGCTTCAGGGGCCTGCTTGTCTTTGCCTCCCCAGCATTGGGATTTGGGAGCTTGAGTCTCCATGCCATGCCTGGCCGCAAGCTAGCTTTTTATGTGGATCCTGGGGATCGAACTCAGGTCCTGTGCTTGTTGGCAAGCACTTTACCCACTGAGGCGTCTACTTAGAAGAAGTTCTAGTAATTGTTCCCAAGGAAAGCTGAACAACATGTCTAGGTGACTGTTTTTTTGCATTTACCTATTATTTTGCCAGAAGACACACACACACACACACACACACACACACACACACACACACACACTTAGTCAAAGCCAAGAATCTGAAAAAAAAAACTGAGAAAGAGAGGCCACCTTGTAGGCTGCAATTAAGGAACTATCCCAAGTATTAGGTAAAGTCTTTGGTGGAACTCTCACAGAAGTCTGAGGTCAGCCCCAGGGTGATGGGTATAAATACATTATTAACATCCTGGGGTGATCTGACCTTTCAAGTTCCTGGAGATGTAAAAAGAAGCTGTAATTGTGACACAGGCCGAGGAGAGAACAGGCTAAATTCAGTCCAGGACAGTCGTTGATGACTTGTGACAGATGTTTGGTGACCTGTGTATGCTTGGGGGCTGGGGGAGAAGTGGGCTCAGGTTCTGCCTCACTTTTCCTGAACAGGTGTGTTCACACTCACTCACCAAAGATGTTTGCTTCCTCCCCACATCCTTCTCAGGAAGTCTAGCATTTAATGGGAATGACATTCAGCTACCTTTAAATCCTCTGAAGAACAGCACTCTGATTTTATTTCAAACCTCGAATATCTTCCACTCACTCTGTGGATGTAACCCCAGCCCTCTTCAGACATTGTTCTGTGGCTTCCAACCAGCTGCTGGCTCCCGGACTGCTGTGCAGATGTGGTCCCTATCTAGAAATAGCCTGAGGACAGATGTCTCTGATTTAGGTTTGTGATCCTGTTTGGATCAAAGGTGCTTTAGGCTAAGAGGGTGGTTTAAAAACAGTTTATTAGAATGAAAAAGAAAAAGTAAATAATTTGGCTCGTCTTTAAGAGAAAGACAAGATTATCCACAGTTGAATATTTGAAAGGAATGCTCTTTTCTCAGAAATTCTGAGCCATGTATGGAGCTGCATGGTCCTTTTAGACACAGCATTATTTCTGTTAGCTTCAGCCTCCTAGACTCAGTTCTATCATCTAATGAAATAATTTAATTGCTGGCAGTGAAGCCATTAGCGTGGGTCCAATCTTACCCTTGCGTGGCCATGGATAGGGAGGACGGAGTAATGAATACTACCTGAAATGACTTTTAATAGTTTTTTCTGTGATTTGAAGTCTAGGTCTGTACACTAATTAGGTGCATAGATGAGGCTGATGATTAAACTGGATGTAGCACGCCCAGGCAGAGTAAAATGGGAATTTGCTCGATTAGAGGACTGGAATGTTAACTCCTTTGTGGTGACAATTTTGAGCACAACTGTAACTAGATGTGCTGTTCCTTAGTCACAAAGTCTCATGGGGATAGTTGACATGGTTCAGAAAAGGTTTTCTCAAATCTTCTGCATGATTATAACTATAAAACAATCCTCATAAACAGGTACCTGAACTCTCAAAGCACGTTTTGACTGAAAACAGTAAAGATGAGTTTAATTTCTAAATATGGTTTTTAAAAATAATTCAGATACATCCCCACATCTGAGGATTTTGATATTATGACAGTTTGGTATAATTGCAGATTTTATAGTCTTAAAAAAACTAAATATCAAGTGATAGAGATCATTAATAATTACATTAAGGTATCATTGTAGTAACTGAAAAATACTTTGTACATGTTTGGTATATATAACAAATACATTGATAGAATGTGTATATATACATATATGTATATATATATATATATATGAGAGAGAGAGAGAGAGAGAGAGAGAGAGAGAGAGAGAGAGAGAGAG
>CABHPP010147388.1:0-18379 GCA_902168425.1 Peromyscus attwateri
AAAAGCCCAGAGGCAAAAGGTAGATAGGATAATTTAAGAAAAGCTGGCAAGAAACAAGCAAAGCTAAGGCTGGGCATTTATAAGTAAGAAAAAGTCTCCATGTGATTTATTTGGGAGCTGGGTGGAAGGCCCCCAAAGAACAAAAGAGTGAAAAAAGTAAAATAATCAACAACAATTAGACTTAAAGTCCACTCAATAGGAGGAAATTCATGTGGGATACTGTAAATCCTGCCAAGTATACCCATGTCTGGTTAGGTCATTGAATCTAAAGAAGAGCCAACTACTACCACTTCCTTTAACCAGTATACTTTCTAACTGCATTTTAATACTTAACCTTATTCTTACAGATAAGCGTAGCTATCATCCCTTATCAAAGATACTCCCCCCCCCAGCAGATTGAGCTACTACTGAGATAAACAATTTGACAAAATGCAGAAAATAATTGTCTTTGGAGTACCCAACCCCAGCAGAGACATCTACAACATAACTACTGCACCTAAGACTCAGGAGACATCATGGAACAGGGCATGGAAAGATAATAAGAGGTAGACAACCAGGACATTTTCTATATCATAGGGTTTTCTATACTTGATATAGTGCTGTACTCATGAAATGTCAGAAATCTGGTAGCCCAAACAAGACCTGCGCAATGATTAATACTGGGTGACACACCAACTTGGATGAGGGGAATGTCACAAGGCCCCACACCTAGATGAAATGCTACAAATAATTCATGGTTGCTGAGAGAGGGAGAATCAGTCATCCCAGGAATTAAACTTCTGGTTGGTTATCCAATATCAGTTGGTTAGCCCTAAGAACATATACATAGGAATGACAACAATAACAATATATAATATATTATATATATAATATATGACTCTATATATACATATGTACTATGTATATGGAATATATATATATTATATGTATATGGAAAAAGAAAAAAATAGGGGATCCAGATGAGGAAGTGGATCTGGGAGGAATTGGGGGAGGTGTGTGGTAGAAGGTGAATATTATCAAAATATATTGTCTGAAATTATTAAAATTAAAAAATGTTGTATAGAGATTAATATTGATATAATTTGTCTAGCAACAACATTGAATTAGTAAACGAGAGAAATAAAATTAAAACCCAGATCCTTTGATTCTTAAATTTTTTTATCCAAAACTCATTGAAATAGAATTTTATAATTCTTTAGTTTATTTTCTTGGGCTTCTTTGATGTCTGAATATGATGACTTGCCAATGTGAATTGTTTCTATTTTTTTTGTATTTATTTCTCTCATGTTGAATCTGTCTTTCTATTACTTCATGACAACAGATCCCATAGGTACCTATCATTTTTATCACTTCAAGATCTTGTGATGTAAATTAGGAAGAGGGAACTGAGAGAGGAATGAAATGACCCCATGGAACTAGTCTCCTCTTGGTGATATCATTGTAGCTCTTTCTCAAATGGTGTAGGTGTATGAACGCTGGCTTGCTTATAGTATGCATAAGATCTGTCTCAGTTTCAAACCGTCCTTGCTTCTCCTCCATACCCTGATTTCTCAGCTTCTTCTCAGGAAGTCTACACAAACTTGGTGATTTGCACAGCATTATTGGTGATAGCTTAGTTCAGACTTCCTCATATGGTATTTATATATATTTTGTTCTATTTTCTACCTATTTTATATTTATTTTGTGTTCCAATTCAATTAAGTTGAGAGAAAAATTATCAAGCCCTCTACATAAGCAGAATAAACAAATAAGAGGCCATTTTCCTTTCTTTTATCACTAATATAATCTACCCAACCTCTACAATTTACTATCCATGTGGTGGACTCACTTTCTTGTTGCTGCTAAAAGAAATTTGAGCTTTCACCACAGCAGAGGGAAGTGTGAACACACCAGGTTGATGACTTATGCCTCTGAGGGTTCTCTACTTCTTTCTCCCACCCCTCAAGTCCTCCCTCCCTGGTCTTTAATTCATACAGACTTTGATTATGGTGGTAGCCAAATCATTCTGACAGTAGATCAATTCTCTGCCCTCTTCCACAAAAGTAACCAATTTTTAAGATTTCTGTCCCCTATAGGACTCAATCTCTGATCAAAGAGTGCTTGACTCTTGTATGTGTTTGATTTTGTATCATTGTCTGGAGTAACAAAGCCCCCTCAGCTGACGGTTATGTGTGTTGGACTACCAGAGCACAAAGATGGCACAAGAAAAGATATGAGATACAGTAGTAATAAGGAGGGATACCTGTCATTCTTCTTACTCATAAAACATGTTAAGAAAAGGCAGAAAACAGTAAATTAAAGTAGACTAAGTGTCTTAGTGTTTCTGTCTCTGTGATCAAAAACCATGACTAAAAGCAACTTGTAGAGAAACAGGTGTAATTTACCTTAACACTTCAATTAACAGTCCACCATGAAAGGAAGGGCAAGATAGAAGCTCAAATCAGGAACCTGGAGGGAGCTTACTGGCATGCTTTCAAAGGCTTGCTTAGTTTCCCTTCTATACACTCTACCACCTGCACAGGGGTGGCACCCACAGTAATCTGGGCCTCCCACATCAATCACTAATAGGCCCTCTGAATGTGGGTGATAGTTATGTGGCTAGATCTGTTTGGGGAGCCCTGGAAGTGGGTCCATGACTTATCTCGGGTGCATGAAATGGCTTTTTGGAACACATTCCCTAGGGTGGGATACCTTTCTCAGCTTTGACACAGGGGAGAGGGCCTTGGTCCTGCCTCAACTTAGTATGCTAGACTTTGTTGACTCTCCAGGGGAGGCCTTACCCTCTCTGAGGAGTGGATAGGGGGGTGGGATGGAGGGAGGTGGGGGGAAGGGAGAAAGGGAGAGGGGGAACTGGGATTGGTGTGTAAAATGAAAAAAAAAAAAAACCTCTTGTAAAATAAATAAATAAATAAACAAACAAACAAAGAAAGAAATAGAAAGAAAGAAAATGTACCACAGACTTGCCCACAGTCCAGTCAGGTGGGGTTGTTCTCTCAATTCAGGTTTCTTCTTCCCAAATGACCCTAGCTTGTGTAAAGTTGACACAATGCTAGCCAGCGAAATAAGTCACTTAAAAGTGTAAGTCTGGAGTGTATATGTGTTGTGTTTGTGTGTGTGTGGGAGTAATAAAATTTTCTACAGATTAAGGAGTTAAGCATATATTGACATATATAATATATTATTTATAATATAGAATATATATATATATATATATAATATTTTCAAGTGTCAGGACAGCACAAATCCTCCAGGCTGAGTGGTCTCATTGGATTTGGTATCATAATAATATCAAGCTTAAGTTCTATTAAATATTATTTAGAGTTACTACAATTTGAGATGAACAACTTTTTACACTGACTTAATTCATGATGCTACATTTAGAATATTCCAGCTAGGTATCCACTCATCATCTCTAAGCATGTCTGGAAGGTTCTTGCCTCTCTGGTCTTCCTCACACCCTTCAGGTGTTTAGCTAGCAGATTCTCACTCATGTTGTGCTGTAACACTCCACTGCCTAAAGAGCAAAGCAACATCACAGCCTGTTTTTCTGCTCTACATTTGAGGCAGGGATTGGTTCTCTTGATTCCTGTTCTTCCTAAAGATGATGTGCTGTCTCAAGTTTGGTTCAGGACTTCTAAGATTGATTGACTCTACATGATTATCAATGGGTGTCTGATGGCATAATCTCTAAGGTTATATTTACTTTATTGTTGTTGGGTTAGCATAAGTGGGGAACATTTCAGGGTGCTTACCTTAATGACCATCTAAAATTGATTGAAATGCATGTTGGGCCATCTGAATGACAAGCAAATACATGTCCAACTCCTCAGGATTTCATGGTCCATGTAAGTTCGTAAGTTTGTATGAATGTTTACAGTGGCACCAGAACCCCCCCCCCCAAAAAACAACAGTTTAGAGCTCATCTGAGCGTATGAAGAACATGCTTATGCCAAGTGATTTGAGTGATGCTGTGAGATGGGAGACTTTTCTAAAAAGTGATAGAGAGTGGTGGGGCACATTATTATGGCAGGAACAGCATTGCTTGATGGTCCTTACTAGTGTTTCAATTGAAAGCAGAATGTTTTAAACAAAGTAACTAGACATTAAAATATTTTTTTGAGACACAAACCCATTATATGGCACAGGCTGGCTTGGAAGTTACATGACACTCATTGAGGCATGGAAAACCTACCCAGTATCCATATTCCTATAGGGACACTCCCACCTTCTGTAGCCACAGCAACAATCCCATAGCTCCTTAGCTAGGGGTGGGGTCTTGGGATCCCCTCTCCACTCAATGTTGGAATTTTTAACTGGCTTGACCTTGTGCAGTTTTGGTAGACATAAACACAGCTGCTCTGATAGTTCTTGTGTGTGATAGCTACGTCGTGTCCCAGGGATACAATTTCACAGCCCTCCTCGTCCTCTGGTCCTTAAATTCTTTCTGCCCCTTCTTCCATGATGTTTCCTGAGCATATATGGGAGTGCAGGTGTCAATATAGATGTCTTTCCTATGGCTGAGCACTCATAATCATTTATTCTCAACACTTTGAACAGCAATATCTCTCTGCACCCAGATCAAAGGAGATATTTGCTCATCATTTCTGTTGTGTTTTGTTCATATCTCTTACAGTAGCTAAAGGAGCATCTTATGCATCACCTTTGCTCAATAAAATTTGCAGATGACTGTGCTTGTCCTGATGTACTCTTTTTGAACCCTTCTGTCTCCAAACCTCCATTTTCACGTTACATGAGCCTGATTACTATGGTTGGTTTCTAAGTTCCTTGCTCTGACATTCTAAACAGTGGGCAGGCACAGTAGATTGCATAGAGGTTAAAGATAAGTGTAATATAGAGAAACATGTTCTAAAAAGTTAATGCCTTGTGGTTGTGCATGTTCCAGGGGAACATTGCTTTTCCAAAGAGCAGACAATGCAAGTCTTCTCAGGGAGCATTAACTTCTGACTGCTATTCCCTAGCAATGAGGCAGCTACTACCCTTACATTATCCTTGTGATCTTTTCTTGTTATTGTTGTTGTTTAATGCCACAAAGCATTCCTCCTTCTGAAAGATAGGCACAGGTGAAAAGTGATGATAACATTTCATTTGGTTCTTACAAGTTTCCTGGAGGAGCCAATTAGCAAGCCAATTGAGGAAGCAATATACCCTACAGTTTGTGAATGTACTTGGAAAAATATGAACAGTGCTCTGTAGACATTAACACACAGAAAAGCACAGATACTCCAGCCCTGATTCTAAAAGTGGACCCTCCATTCTGCTGAATGACCAGATTCACAAGATATATTATAATCTCAGAAAATAAAAGAACTTCAAAAAGAACACTTAAATTCTGAAACAAACAAAATGAAGTGAAGTAAAAGCTGAAGTAGAGCTTAGGGATGCATCTTTTCAAGAAGCTATTCATCAGGTTTAAGAATCACTGTTCTAGAAGGCGGGGTCAATGGCTGCCTATATTGTAGATCCTTAATCCCTAGCAGAGGCTCTGCCATGAAGAAGTGCTCAGTGCAAGTCTGTTAAATGAATTTTAAGCAAATCTCCTCTATCACCCAGGAGTGATGAAATTGATCCTGGTGTTATTCAAACTTACCATTCAGAAGATGGATTATTGAGCTAATTATGGTTGGTCCAGCCAGAGAAAGCAACATTTTTAAACCACCATAAACTGAAACTGGCTTGGAGCTAGTATATAACATCACATAGCACACACTATAAATAGCCAAATTCATGACTTCAAGTCTTAGTCACATATAACAGACCTGTCTCCAGATCTTTCATGACTTCTACCTCAGAACCAGTTACCATGACATGTTTGTTGCTGATAGACAGAAAATGTTGCATGTTAGGACCAGGGTTTATTACATGTGGTAATGTTCCTTTCTTCCATGAGGTTATACTCCTCCTGAATTGCCTGGTGCAGAGCTTCACATAATGAATAGTAACTTGGAGCAATACAAAAGCATTTGTAGATTGATGTTCACTCTGGCAGAACATGATGATTTCAAGGCTTCTAAAACATCTGGGATCACTTCTGATACAGATGCTTAAGCCCTCTACCTAGCAACTAGCTTCTTCTTTTTCTTTTTCTTCTTCTTCTTCTTCTTCTTCTTCTTCTTCTTCTTCTTCTTCTTCTTCTTCTTCTTCTTCTTCAGCAATTTTTACTATTCCATGCAAGATCTTACCATTTTAAAGGAGTAAAAATGTCAGAAATAAAGGAAATATTTGAAAAACAAGAAAATAGAAGCCAATAAAAATAATATTTTAATCAGTAATCAATTACTTTAGTGTGTATGCATGCAATAGCATTTCTGTGGAAGTCGGAAGACAACATAGGGGAATCTGCTCTCTCCTTTCACCATGTGGGTCCTGGAGACTGAACTCCTATCATCAGACTTGGTGGCAAGGGTCTTTAGCAGTTCAGCCATCTTGCTAGTCCGTGAAAACTAACACTTGACAGTGCTCCAGTAAAGACATTTACCATTTAAGCAACAGCAGAACCTGCTGAGATCCATATATAAGAACATTAGCAAATAAGCATAAAATAAAGCTCAAGTAACAAAGAAGGGAAAATAGTCACAGAATATATTGCACAAAGAGTGAATAGTTTACATGTTAAAACACTATGCAAATTGTCATAAAAGGAGGCATCTTATAAATAAACAATCAATAGAGAATATAGTTAATTCATAAGAGAAAATACATCCAAGGGATGAATGCAAATTATATACAAATTAACAAAAAGACAAATTAAAAGTAAGATTACATTTTCTCTTCTCAAAGAAAGAAAATTAAGTATTCAAATACAATAATAATATCCTTTATAAGGCTAAAATCACCTTAAATGATGTTTCTGGGATTGTAAATTTACACAAATATTACACACAAAAATAGTATTGCAATTTATCAAGAGATAGTAAAATGAGTAGATCTATTACTTTGATATTTCTTTTTTTGGACAGTGATAAAATTTAAAAAGAAGTAAGAGAAAGTTATGGATGAAAATTAGACATGAAATTCATAGATTTATGAGAAAATGTATTTATTGTAAAAGGTACTGAGCACTTTCCTACCAGGGAAATAACATAAATTGCTTTAAGAAAGAGGGATGCATGGGTTTCCTGGGGAAGGGGAAATAGAAGATATCTCCTGGTAAACTGGGGGCGGAGGTGGGGGGATGGAGGGATGGGGACTTGAGGGGGCAGGTTGGGTAGGCTGGGTGTAAGAGGCTGGTTGGGGGCGGGACAGAGGGGGAGAGTAACTAAAGAGATATATTGATGGGGGAGTGCATTTTCGGATTAGGGAGAAAGCTGTCACCAGGGAAACTGCCAGGAATCCACAAGGGTGACCCCAGCTAAAGACTCCTAGCAATAGTGGAGAGGATACCTAAACTGACCATCTACTGTAATCAGATTGGTGACTACCCAAATTGTTATCAGAGATGGCTCTACCAAGTAACTGATGGAAGCAGATGCAGAGATCCACAGGCAAGCACTGGCCTGAGCTCTGGAAGTCTCACTGAATAAAGGGAGGAGGGATTGTATCAGTCAGGGGTAGTGATGATGGGGGAATCCACAGAGACAGATGACCTGAGCTTGTGGTAGCTCATGGACTCTGGACCAACAGTAGGGAGCCTCCATGGGAAAAACCTAGGATTTTTGCATGTGTGTGACAGTTGTGTACCTTGGTCTCTTTGTAAGGCTCCTAGCAGTGAGATCAGGACCTGTCCCTGGCACTTAGCTGGCTTTTGGGAACCTGTTCCCCATGCTGGATTACGTTGCCTAGCTTTGACACAAGGGGAGGAGCTTGGTCCGGCCTCAACTTGAGGTGACATGCTTTTGTTCAAGTCCATGGCAGGCCTGCACCTTTCTAAAGTGAGATGGAGGGGGGAGAGGGAAGGGAAGAGAGGAGGTTGGTATATAACATAAATGAAAAAATGTTATTTAAATAAAATAATTTTTTAAATAAGGATTCCTTCTTACCCCAATCAGAATGGGCATCATCAAGCATATAAATGACAATAAATTCTGATGTCTTTGTGGGGGAAGGAAATCCTTATATACTATTGATGGGAAAGTAAACCAATGCAGGCTCTTTGGTATGTAGTCTGGAAGTTTCTCAAAAAAATTAGTAATAAAACTATCATATAACCCAACTATACCACTCCTGAGCACGTGCTCAAAACACCCCATGCCCTACCATAGAGATACTTACACACCCATATTCAGTGCTGCTCTGTTCATAATAAGAAGTAAATGATATTAGCCTAAATTCCATCAGCTGATGCACGGATAATGAAAATGTGGTACATTTATGCAATAGAATTGTTCTCATCAGTAAAAAGAAATGAAAATGATAGGTAAGTAGATGGTTGAAACTACAAAAAAAGTGTACTGAGTTATGCTATTTCCAGAACACTTATGAGTTCTCTCTCATTTGTGAATCTTAGCTTCAAATCTTTAGCTATGTATGTTTAACTTGGAATTCCTGAAATCCAGGAAACTAGAAAGGGGCCACTGAGGGGAAGGGTACTTTTAGAGAGAGGGATAATACAACAAAGGTAACATGAAAATATAGAGGCAGAATACTTAAAATGGAAAGGTTTAAGCAAGGAGCAGATGTAGAATATCCAAAATGAACAGTGTATGAAAACATCATATGAAAACCAACCATCTTGTGACCCAATTAAATAATATTGTTTAAGAAAAAGAAAGGAGATATCTGTATGGCTGGAAAATTCTGGTCTCATGGCACAGACATATCTGATGGGAACATCAAAAGTCATAAAGCCAGTTGAGCTGCTTGACAAAGATCCAGCAAAGCTGAGCCTTATGATGGCTGCCATGCCACCTTTGGTGTTCATCTCCACCTGTTGCATACTTGGGAGACTTTTAATATTTGCACAATTTGGGGATATTGGATTAATGGAAAATTTCTTTGGAATCATTTATGCTTTCTCCAAGGAGTACTGCTTCTAAACTTGCCCAGGAAAGTCCTGAATATACTCTTCCTCCCACTTTTAGAGAGACGTTCTTATCTACTTAAGATCTTCCTTATACCTTGGAGTTTGGGATGCACATAAAGAAGCCAGAGGTCTCTTTTGTTTTTCAAAACAAAATAAACTCAAAAAGGTCAACAAGTTGGCCACAGATCAAATTGTAAGCCTTTTTTCATTATTCATTCAGGCAATTATATATCATATACAACAACGAAGTTAGACTAGCTGAAGTTACCTCTGCCCTATACAGAGACTTCCATTGATGAGCAAAAAACCGAGTGGAAAGATGATATAAGAATGAAATGTCAGGATCTACCTTTCTTAGAAAAGTTAGCATATACTGAGCCACTGTGGTGTCATATGACCAAGGAACAACAAAATGCCAGGATTAGACATATAAACAAATTCTATAAAGATATAAAATGTAAACATTGTATTGTGCCAGAATTTGAATAATAACTGTAGTGGCTTTGGCCTGAGGATTTTTTGGGGGGCACTTTGACCATTGAGAGTTAATAATACACTGCTTGGGGCATAGCAATGTGCCAGGGCTGGGTTGAAGATTTTTGTTTTGGTCTAGTGTCCTTGTAGCCATAAAAGCTACCAGCCTGAGAACAGGCTGTCATATGCCTCTAGATTCTTAAAATTTGGGTTATGAAGTTAATGAATAAAAATGGTAACTCTGTTTATTAATGATATCAAAACTTGAGGGAAAATGATTTGAAATGATAACTCGGTTCTGTCATAGTTTAATAATAATGACTAAAAGATGAGCAAGAGGAAGTTGCTCACCACCATGGCCTGGCTCACCTCCATCCCCTGCCAACTCCTTACATCCTCTGCTGGGACCCGTTCACTGCAAGGCATGGCTCCCATCAGGCTTAGAAAGCCCAAGTTACTAAATAACATTCCTCAAATCATGTGTAGCCTACCTCCATATGTGTTGTCAGTCTAGAAGAACCCAGGGTCCTCCCAAACATTATAGGTTCTGTCCATTCCTCTTAACTACCCACCAGAACTAGATGATATTACTGAAGACACCATACATCTTAGTTGTAAGGTATAAAGAAAACAAATAGAACAGAACTGGAAACTTCCTTCTTGTTATCTAGCTTTCATGGTGCTAGAAGTTGCCCTGGAAGCTGTTGAGGTGAAAAGATATCAACTGTTTTACCAAGTGTGAACTTCACCATCAAACTGTTAGACAAGATATGCCTACTTGAGCAATACTGGTACAACTGTTATGTAGGCAACCAATTGCTCCAATTGGATTTACATGTCTACATTTATACCCATAGGCAAAGGTTACTCTCAGTCTTAATGAGAAAATCCTCTCTTTGTAGTGAACAGTGGTGAATGCTAGGGCATGATCACTCCAGGTTATGGTTGACGGGAATGGTTTTACTGTAGATATGAGGGAGAGTACAGCCGGAGGCATCTGAAAGAGTCCAGAGGAAAGAGAGAAAGCAGCCAGCTGAAAATGGCCAATAGGCTAGCCAGGGCCATGAGAGAAGAGAGACTGGGGAAAGCAAGAGAGGGAGACAGAGACAGAGCACAGGCAAACACCACAGGATTATAAGGAAATGAGAAATCGAGGGTGGGGGAGCCCACGAGCTGGAGAAGTTTAGGTTAGGGGGCAGGTAAGAAGAGCCAGAGGCCTGTGACACCGCAGGAGCGGGTCTGCAGCCTTTAGTATGCTAATAGGCAACACAAATAGACATTTGTCCCAAGTTGCTTTTGGACATGCCAAATGCAAAGACACAGGACTGCTCTGGGTGATGAGAATAAGTGACAGTTGAGGGCTCAAGCCTAAGCAAGATATATAGACCACCCCATCCAAGACTTGGACTATATCAAGGAAGAGGGAGAGAATAAATGCAAGAGTTAAAAAAATAGGGAAATGGGCTATGACATGAAAAGCCATCTTCCAGGCATGACACAGTTATTACTACTTTGAACTCACAATAATTGGGGTTACTTGCACATGGCTTACACAAAATGGGCCTTGTCATCAACTGGTTATGAATGAGAGAGGGACTTATGTAGACTTATCTCTGCCTGTTGAAATACTGCTACTGAAACATTCTGTCTGAGTAGGTGGAAGCCATCTTTGGTGTTGTGCCTACTGGTTAGATTATCAAGCTCCAATGATAATTACAAACACATAGTCAGCCACACAGATACCATTGGTTAAACTCAACTGGTCACAAAACAAAACAAAATGGCATGAATATAGGGAAAAGATTTGGTAGGGTGGAGGCCAAATGACAGGGTTGGAATTGAGAGTTATCAGAATGCATTTTATATGTGTGTGAAAATGTCAGAAAACGAACAGTAAAAAACTGGAGAAAAGTTAAAAGCTAAAGATAGATGTTTGGTTAATAGTAATTCATGTATCCAATGAACTATAATGCAGCCACTAAAAGATACAGAAACTGCTCAAAATACTATATGCCATCATATGGTAGGACATAGTTTTCTAGTGAGCCTATGTGGGGTGGTGTAACTGAATGTTGGGGAAGGTTGAAAAAATTGACAACAGTAACTGGTCTCTGAATAAGAATAACTAAATATTCATTCAAAACCAAGTGTGCAATGAATCCAAGGTGTTTCTGACAACAATAGATCAAGCTTCAAATCCACTGCAGCCTTAGTACTATACATTACAACCTGTGTACTTTGCATTGTGAATGCTGTCTCCACTGACTACACAGTGCCAACTTCCTGAAACATCCCAGTGCAGACTTGAGGCTGTCCTATGTCAGAAACCATAGTGCTTTCACTATCCAAAAATTCCTGTTCTTATATAGAAACAATGATTCCATTATTAAAAGCAAAAGCTTCCAATATAGTCATGTCTCAACACATGAATATCATATTATTAATAGTACATTTTTGTTTTATAGTGTATTAGAACATTTGATTCTACACCTTTGTTGACTTTATTTTCATAAAAATATGAAATGACATTTTCATTGAGATTTGGACAGAACTTCCAACAACCTCTGAAATTGTCTGAAATACACTTCTGTTATTTTGTCCTATTTAGTTACTACTTAGTCAAAGGCCACTTATTGTTGTCAATTTTTTTCAACCCTCAACATTCAGTTATATGATCCCAAACAGAGCCATGAACCACAGTTTACAAAACCATGTCCTGCAATATGATGGCATGTGATATTTTGAGTTCTTTCTGTGTCTTTTAGTGGCTACATTATAGATAATTGGATACATGAATTACTATTAACCAAGTACGTCTACAAAGTGGCAACTTTCACATTAATGACTATAAAATCAAAATAACCCACAGTTCAGAAAAACATCAAAGATGCTCCATGTCCTACAGTATCAAATACTCAGACAAGATTTAACCAACTATGTAAAACTGAACAAGCTCATTTCTCTTATTAGTAGTAGAAGTTTGCTTGTCTTTATGTATGATAAAATTTTATGTATTTCAAAGCTTATTATAAAGTATATTTCTTTTTGAATGATTATCAGTAAATGCTTGCATATTGACTTTATAACTTAAATACCTACATAAAATTTTCTCAGGGGTTGTGGGTGTAGAAATTTTAAGAAGTCCTGTTATATAAGATAAAATACAAAATCATGTACAGAACATAGTTATAATAATAAACCCCAGATAAGTTTATTAAGGTACACAATATTTTGGGGAACACAATACCACCACATTTCCTCTCTTTTTGTCTAAAATTAAAAAAGCTTATAACTAATACAAGAAAAACTATCCAATAAGTATATACAATACATATAGTCAAGATTACATTAACGATGTCTAGTCCATTATATTAACAATGTCCAGTCCAGTAACATCTGATAAACTCAGACCAAAAAATTTTCATTACTTATCTTATTTAAAACAAGTAGTTCCTTTTTAAAAGTAGATTCTATAATCTCCCTTTTTATCTTATCAGTTATGATTAAGTTAAACCTACCTCCTAAAACTAGAAAAGAAAGCCAAAGTTATTCACATAAAAATATACAAAACTATTAGATCTCATGAACATGTTTGCAGTTGAATAGCCTTTTCTTTATCAGGTCTTTTTCTAATATCTCTTTTGGTGTACAGTACCCCTGGCTACAACATCTACCAGGAAAACAGTAACTTTCTCCAAGAACTTCCCTCTAGCAACGGCAATGATCATGCTCATCACAGGACTCTGTTCTCATGCTTTCGGTGGTTGGAGAGGTGCCTGATGACTACATGGAAGGATCATAGAGACCCAAAGATTTTTAGAAGGACTTCCAGCTTGGTCCATGAGAAAATGAAGAAAAAAAATGTGTGTGGTATCATTAACTCCAAAATTGTTTGAGCTTTGTAAAAACAAATGCTGAAGCTTACAAGCAAGAGAAGACACTGAAAATAAGGATTTGATAGCTTTTGAAAGTTTGTATGTAATATAAGCCAAAAGAAAGGACAAACAGCAAAGAAAGAATGACTACACAGGATGGATCGGGGGTGCTGATGTTGATGCCTTATTGCACTTGTTTTTGGGCAGAACTCCTCTGCTGCGGCTGACAAGGCCTGGGTGTGTGTTTTACCATCTCAGCAAAGGATGAGGAGTCACAGCTTCTGCATTTTAGATAAATCCCCATTGTGTTTGTTCAGGAGATGGGGGAAGCACAGCTGTTTTCCTTAAAGCCAAGT
Organism: Peromyscus attwateri; assembly: GCA_902168425.1. NCBI lineage: Eukaryota > Metazoa > Chordata > Mammalia > Rodentia > Cricetidae > Peromyscus > Peromyscus attwateri. Next base: position 13,686 of record CABHPP010147388.1, read on the forward strand.
ATTAATTATATTTTGGAATAGAAATTTCATTGTATGATTATGGAAATACATATTTTCTTAATACAAAATTGTCATATATGTCCCCTAAAACTGAAAGTTGGTTTATGTAGCACTTGGATAATGGTATACCTGTAATATTCCTTGGCATCAGATTCTTAGGGTAAATTATAGGAAAAGAAAAACAGCTGAAAAGACCATGGAGATTATATTTAGTTTAAAAGCATTATTTTGCTGTTTGGAAAACTAAAGTTGAGACAGAGAAATGCTTTACACAAACACAAAGACGTAGATTGAACTGTGCCTACAAGCTGATACTACAAAACTGAATTAAACTCTTTAATAGAAAAAATAGGAACTATAGTTTAGACAAATTTCCCCACTCGGGTTGGTGTTTTGGTTTTGTTTTCTTCTAAAAGTGTCTGAGTCAAGACTTCTGTGTGTTTTATAAAGAATATTTTGGATGAAGATTAATTGACTTTCATGTATAAAGAAAGAATAGACAAAAATAAGAATTAGTAATTATGGAACTAAAAGAGAGTGTTTTAGTGGCAATACAGTTACAAAACAAGTATATGTATTTATTTATTGGGCTGGTATTAAGCACTATGTGCTCAAGAAAAGTATCTTGGACACCATTGGATTCCTGTGAGCATAAGCATGACAATTAACCTACACAGATTTTCAAGTGCTTTGTTTTCCACTAATATATTCAACAATATTCCCTTAACATGGCATCTGTAGTCCTGGTGTTATATAAGATAAATTCCAATAGTACTTTAAAAATTTTATAGCAATGGACTTCATTCATTATGTATGAAATTACTCCTAGCACATCAAACCTGGTTTCATGGATAGTGATGAATAGATATAAAGAAATATTTTAGGCAATTTACATTACAGGTGCATGGGAGATGAAACAAACTTTGGGAAATGATGGAAGAATCACCAGTTTGTGCAGCAGTTTTCTTAAATGCTTTTTACTTTGGGGAAATAATAATTCGCAGAAGGCTGAGGGTCACTTTTGGAAAGATCTGTTTGGAGCTTAGCTGTGCAGCACCATGAGATAACACCTTCATTAAGGAGTCTCAAAGCATTTGTCCTCTTAATGGTGGGAGGAGATAACCTATGACTCATCCCTAGACTATTAGTGAGGTAAATACAGCCTAAATGTCCATCATATTAGATTGACAAGACTTGTCACAGCACCGCAGTTAAAGTCTATTCACTAATTACAATTGACATTAAAATATTTATGTTCTAAAAATTGTAAATTGGCACCTAGGTTATGTAAACAAATCATGGTATCACCAAGTTTTTAAATTATCTTGGTACCATCAATCTATTGTACAGTTGTTATCCTATTTATAGTCCTGGAACTTCTGGAAAACTGGGCAGATGTATTTAGTGCTGATAGTTTTCAAAAAGAGCTGGCTGAGCTCAGGGGAAATCATTCAAGAAGCTCACACCGGAAAAAAAATCAATCCTCTGATTGGCTTGCCTACCCTGTTGTCATAGAAACTGGGGTGGAGGATAACCACAGCAATGTATGAAGGAAACTGCCAAGTGTCCCATGACTTCAGAAAGCTCTTTTGAGGGTGTACTGTGGTCCCAGTCACAAAGGAATATTAGTGGCTATTGTACAATGACTTGTAGGATTTAAGTGTTACAGTTCTTAAGTTCTTCCAAGTAAAGTATACTCTTAAGCAATGAGGGGATATGGTGAGTAGTGCTAATTGCCAACTTGACAGACTTATAATCACCAAGGAGGTGAACTTCAGGGGAAACACACTAGGGACCATTTAGATTAAGGCTAATCTCTGAGGTCACCTGTGAGGGATTATCTTGATCGTGTTAATTGACATGTGAAGACCTATCTTATTTCTAGGTAGGATAATCCCTGGGCAGGGGATCCAGGATTGTACAGAATTGAAAAAGCAAACTAAGTACTAACAAGAATGGATTTGTCTCTCTCTGCTTCCAGGCTGTGGATATGATGTGAGCAGATGCTTCAATCCCCTGCCCCCTCCACTTCCCCATCATGACAGATTTTGCCTAGAAAGGAATAAACCCTTTGTGTGTTAGCTTGCTTTTTATCAGGGTATTTTATCTCAACAGTAAATATAAAGGCCAACAAGGCAGAAGGGAGTTCTAATAAGCATTATGGTTGAAAATTGTGCATAGATGGTGAGGGAGTTGTATATGATTCTAATATATTTCATTGCAATAAATATGCCCTTCAGAAATGCACATACTCTCCCTTTCTCTATGAACATTTTAGCATTGCTTTTGTAGTTCATTGTTCCTGAATTCATGCTGACTATGGAATACCTACAATGGAAATTTATTTGGCACCTTATTAGGGAGAGTTATATACCACTGTATTTAATTGCCTTACCTAAAGATGGGGTTGTCTTGCATCCACTGGAAGAAATTAAAAGAAATTGCAAACAAACAGATTAATTTGCCTTATGAAGTAAAATTTTCCATTCCTCTTAACTGCACTGTAATCACTTCTTCTTCTTATGAATAATTTAAATAAAATTCATGACTGCTTACTTTTATTAACCTTTGTTGCTGATTTTCTTTGGAGAATAATTTCATACCTCAAGAAGCAAAATAACATTTGAATTAAAAAGTATATGTTTCAATAAAGAAGATGTTTGATCTTACTTCTAGCCCAGTTAGCTGCTACATTCCTCCCCTACCCCGAGTCAAACTATTTTCATTATTCCTGAATTCAGAGCAATAGAATCTAATGTACACTGTCATTATTTCCTGTCACATCTGACCTTCCGTGGTGATTGTTACCAACCAGTCAACTGAATTCCTTTGCTCTATTTACTAGGAATTGTGGGTAAGCAAGGACAAGTACTTCCATTGTTAGCAGTCTCAGGCCATTGCATGCCTGAGCTCTAGGGTGTGCTTTGGCAGGTCTATAGTCTTAGAGATCCAAGCCTTGAGAACTAGAGGGCTACTGTTCCAGGCTTTAGAAGCTAGAGACTTCATGGCTTCTAAGCTTTTGAGTTGGAGGCTTATGGCTTTGGAATTGGTCAGCTATTCATGCTTTTTTTCATTTATTGAAAATAGATTTTTTTTTCATACTATTGTAATGGCTTCCAGAAGCAGTGAGCTTCAACAGAAGGCAGCAGCAGGCAACAGCTGGTAGTGTTGCAGTTTACATATAAGATTCAGGTACTGGCATCTTTGGCAGCACAGATGAGGGTCTCATGGCTAACTGTAGACATAAAGTGGGTGTGGCAAGTATGTCGTACAAACCACATCAGACCTTCATGCAGATCTAAGACTGTTTGCACCAACCACAACACAGTCTTTCAAAAAAAAATGAAAGACTGTATCAATTACTGACCTTCTGCTCCTGCCCCCTGCTTTGACCTCCTCTAGAGTTCACATAAGCTTAACTTTCTTAGAGGATTACCATACAGGGCTGGTTCAGGCTCTCTAGAGTGGTCCTAACTGAAACATGCCTTCAGCTATGATTGTAGAGGGTCCTCTGCAGCTTCTGGAGTACCTTCAGAGTGACTGTTGTGTTTGAAATAGCCAGTTACCATGAGGCCAATAGGGCTGGTTGCTAAGGAATCAAACAATGCTAGCACTCAACATCTTAGCTGTTTTTCAGGAAAAACAAAGCTTAAAATGGGTGTGTACAATAAACACAAGTCATCAAAAGTCATTTAAAAGTATTACACAGTCCTCTAACAATGCTTAATGCCTGCCCCAGGGCTCAAAGAGATATGGGTCCCTCTAATCTATCTCACAAACACCCATAAATCCATCGTAGTTGAATTAAATTTCCACTTGTAATTATTGAGATCTATGGTGAAGGGGTTGGATTTACAGTTCAGTGATAAGAGTATTTACCTAATATCCTCAAATCTCTAGGTTCAAATTCAGGGTTAAAAAAAAAACTGTCATAAACAAAAAGCCTTGCTAGAAATTTTATGGCATTAGCTTAGAAAGTACCACCTACAACCAGGAAACATAGTCTCCTCCTTGGGGTAGCTTATAATTTTCAGACATATTTTCATTCATTAATGCTGTCCTTAATTAAGCCTCATATTTCTAAGATGTGACTTTACTAATATTTAATATTTAAACATTTTTGATTTTGCTTTCATGAAACTAACCTTTTTGTTTCCTTTGAACATAAGTCTCAGGAAGGTAAGAATAAATAATAAATTATCAGGTATGCAAACATTCCTGCTGTGGGAGAGGTTGAGTGCATTATACCATTACAGAAAACAGGGGGATGGTTTCTACCTGGGTAAAGAAGGAAAAAAAAATCCATGAATATGGTGGTACTGGAGTTAAGTCTTGAATGATGAATAGCAAACACATTAGAAAAATGGGGAGTCTGGGGTGGTGACCAGGGTTTGCAGAATTAGAAGAATAAGACAAGTGTCTGAATTAAGGTTGCTATTGCTGTGATGAAACACCATGACCAAAGTCACTTGGGGAGGAAAAGGTTAATCTCATCCTACAACAGATAATCCATTATCCAGGGAAGTCAAGGCAGAAACTGGAGCTGAGCAGGAACTGAAGCTAGAGGTCATGAAAGAGTGCTGCTTACTGGCTTGCTCCTTGTGGCTCGCCCAGCCTTCTTTCTTTCTTTCTTTCTTTCTTTCTTTCTTTCTTTCTTTCTTTCTTTCTTTCTTTCTTTCTTTCTTTCTTTCTTT
>CABHPP010147388.1:18479-38587 GCA_902168425.1 Peromyscus attwateri
CCCAATCCATCCCTCATTCCCTCCTACAAGAAGGTAAGCCCCCCCCACCCAGATTGGTGACTACCCTAACTGTCATCACAAAGCCTTTCTCCAGGAACGGATGGAAGCAGATGCAGAGATCCACAGCCAGCCTGCTTTCTGATAGCACTCAGGACTACCAGTCCAGGGGTGACACCACCAACGATAATCTGGGTCCTCCCATAACAATCATCAATCAAGAAAATGCACCACAGGCTTGTCTACAGCCCATGCCGGTGGGGCTGTATTCTCAGTTGAGGTTCCTTTTTTCTAAATGGGGTCTAGCTTGTGTCAAAGAGACAGAAAACCAACAGGGCTGTAGGCAGTGCGCATCGGAAGTGGGAAAAGTCAGACTAGTTTCTGGAAGGTCTTGCTGTCATGCTCATGAACATGACCTTTATCCCACTGGACAGTTCTAAAGGGTAGGTCAGGGTGTCTGTCCCCAGAGACGTTAGACAGGCTTTGTGTTCCCACTTTCTTTCTTTCTCAGTTTGGGTCCACTTTTCTTCTCCTGCTGGAGGCTCACTTTCCATAAGATGCAGCTGATACGTGTGAGTTACTATTTTTCAGATGCCATGAGGCAGCAGGGCACGCAGGCCTGGCCACTCTCCAGAGAACTGCATGGCTGAGTTAGCTACAGAGGTGATATGATTAAAGTGCTAACCTCTGCAGTATCTACCATCCCACCCTTTGCTGTCAAAAGCAATTAATTCGGATTACATACAGTGAAAGAAGAATTTCTTTCATTTCAAACGTTGGAGCATCTCCAGAGAGGATTAGGTAGGAAAATGAATGGCCTCATTTGCATAAATTAGGGAAATCTGAATAATATTTCGTATTTGGAAAAGCTTGCTCAGACTTTTCTCAATACATCGGTGCCATATGGCTCATCAACTAAGTGTGACCAGAAAGAAAGAGTTCCATATGATATAGTAATCCTAGGAGCCAAAGACTCTATTGTCGTGTTTCACGCGCTTTGATGCAAAACAGAAAACAAGTAAATTAAAGCAATTATATTTTAGTTTCCAGCTATGTGGCTGAGTGGAACACAGAACAGAATGACTCTCCAGAGCTACAGGTACAGACAAGAATTAGACACTCCTCTTGCTGGAGACACACAGCGAGGACAAAACATGCAAAGAACAAGGTCAACTGACAAATCTAGAGATTTGAATAGCACAAAACACAAGAAATTTCTTCAAGGCATCTTTTTCTCTTAGAACATTTAGAGAAGCCAAAAATAGACCAACAAACTTCATACGGACTATCTGCTCTATCCTCGTCATCTTCTGGAGCTCAGGTGGGGACCGTGGCTTACCATAAGTAAGTCCGTGGTTTGTTGAGTTTTGTCTTTTCTGTGGGACAGATAACAAGTGCCTTCCCTAGTGTTGACCGGTAATCCATGACAGAGATGAAGTCATCTCATAGTTTCACCACCATGAACTCCTGTTAGAATGAATGGCATGTTTGCAACTGAATCCAAGTAATCCTAGGTTTACGAAGTAGCTCTGGGCTGTGGAGATACCGGCAGCAAAAGCAGAAGGATTTGAGTTCAGATCTCCATCCCCCATGTGTAGGCCAAGTGTCCAGCAATGTATCTGTAACACTAGTGCTAGGGCTGGGGTCAGAGGGTGGGAAGAGGAACCAGACAGACAGATCCTCGGAATTTCCTGGCTAGAGAGTCTAACTAATCAGTGGCTTCTGGTTCCACGGGAGACCATGTCCTAAAAAAGGAGGTGGAAAGTGATAGGAGACAAAGTTCTTTTACCTCCACATGTACTCTCATGCACATGTACACACTCTCAGGTACACACATACACTATACATACAGTCTGCATATGGCAGATACACAAATGAAAATGAGGCATTTTTAGAGTATCATTGTGCATTGGATAACAGTAGTTGTCTGGTGCTTTATTGGAAACCTAAGACATGCTTTTCTGAATTCTCTCACAAGTTTCGGTCTGTGGCCTTTTCAGGTTGCAGAGGGCTGGCATGTTGGCGGAAGGTAGATGTGATTAGCAAGAGATAAGCTTGTGAAGCATCATAGGCTGGCAGGAGCTGTGATGTGGAAGCAGAAGCTTCATAGGTGGATCCCAGTCTGAAATGAGGCATGAAGTTTCCACAGGTTAAATGAGAAAAGACATGGGTCATTTCTAAATTATGTCCTGGATGTCCCTAGCTTTGTCTGTTGGCATGCCGGGTCACACTGACAGATCTGCAGGAGTCTTGCATTAGAGTAGATATTATTTTTTAATAGAGGAAAATGAAAATAGAGAAAAGACGGGGTCAGCCTCTCAGATGGTTTTACCTCGGTTTGGTCCATCTGAGGTTCACACAAATCAATGATGGTCACACTGAAGAGCCTCACAGTCCTTCACAGAAGCTTGCAATCAAGATGATACAACTTAGCAAACACAATTTAAAAGTAAAGTTGGGTATTATTGCTATATAAGAAGATATGCATATAAATAGATGATGAATCTGATATTTTATATTTAATTTAGCTCATTTAGCTAGCGAACTTAATTAGTTCCATTTGCCAAGACAATTTGGTCAAATAGATAATTTTCTTTATGGAAGTATCCACATATCATGTTTTTTGGTAAGTGATAATAACATTCCCACATGGCTTCTGCTTTCTGTTTATGTATCTGCAGTAACCTCTCTCTGTCAGACATTGCTCCACCTTCTTATGGCAAACATCCATTTGAATTCTCATCTTTTCCATGCATGTTCATTGTACCCTGTTGCCTTTACTGAATCTTGCTCCCTTTACATAGTATTAGATTTCCCCGAAAAGCAAAGATCTTAGAGGAAGAATGTGGCCTATTTCAATATTCTTCTGACATTTTAATCCATTCTGTCTCCAGCCCTGTGGTAAAAAATCCTTGTCTCTTGAGACCCATTTCTTCTAGCTATTCTATACTTAGCCCCTCATTGTCCCAAGCAGCTTATGGTCTTGTATTGAGCCCCACCCTAAGTCAATAGCTAATTTGACAATTCCCCTTTCTCTCCACTTTGTGGAGAATATATGCCAGTGTCTCAACATCTTTCTTTTTTAAGTACCTCGACCTCATTCCACTCAGATCGCCTATTTCCATGGTTTAACCCTAGACCTTTACATCAATTCTAAAAACTCTACCTTTTAGGCCCACAATGCCCAGAGCTTATCATACTGACTGTATTATTTTGTCTGGCTGCTTCTGACTCTCTTTCCTTTTCTTTCTACAATTTACAGAGACAAAGGTCCTTCCTCCAACATGCTATATTCCATTTCCAAGATAATTCTAGCAAGGGCAAACTCAGAAATGTTGAATGTTGATCATATTAATTTGGTCAGTACATTTCACTTACATAGTATTTAATTTGTGTACCAAAAATCCTGAGTTGACTTTTGTAATTCACATGTCTCTGTACTACTAGGTAATATCATGAACAAAAAGTAGTATTTTGATTAGTATGTCATAAAGAGGTATAGGCATATTATTTAACTTTATTTTTGAAAGCTATATAAAGAAAAGACTAAATGCAATTAAAAGGATTAAATGTAATAAAAAAGTATTTGTGGATTTCTGGGGACCTCTCAAGCACTCTGCTTCTTCCTATTCCCCTGGGGTCTTCATTCATCATGGTATCTCCCTCTCTGTTCTCCCACTCTGCTCCTGATCCAGCTGGGACCTCCCTCACCCCTAAGCTCTCTTTCCCCTAACCCTTGCCCTCCATTACCCCCCCACACACCCCCAGTTTGCTCATGTAGATCTCATCTATTTCTTTGTTGTTGGGTGATCCCTGTGTCATTCTTAGGGTCCTCTTTACTAGGTAGTCTCCCTGGAGTTGTGAGTTGCAGTCTGGTTATCCTTTGCTTTACATCTAGTATCCACTTATGAGTGAGTACATCCCATGTTTGTCCTCAGTCTGGATGATTTTTTCTAGTTTCATCCATTTGCTTGCAAACCTCATGATGTCATTATTTTTCTCTGCTGAGTAGTACTCCATTGTGTATATGTACCACATTTTGTTTATCCATTCTTCAGTTGAAGGGCATCTAGGTTGTTTCCAGGTTCTGGTTTTTGCAAATAATGCTGCTATGAACATAGTTGAGCATGTGTCCGTGTGGTATGATTGAGCATTCCTTGGGTATATGCCCAAGAGTAGAAAAGATACCTCCACTGTAGACTACTGGCAATGGTCGAGAGAGTGCCTGAGCTGACCTGCTCTGGTGATCAGATGGCCAAACACCCTGGCTGTCATGATAGAACTCTCATCCAGTGTCTGATGGAAGTGGATGCAGAGATCCACGGCCGAGCTCCAGGTGGAGTTCTGGGAGTCCAATCGGCAAGAGAGAAGAGGGATTGTATGAGCAAGAGATATTGAGACCGTGATTGGAAAAAGCACAGGGACAAATAGCCAAACTAGTGGAAACGCATGAACTGTGAACCAATGGCAGAGGAACCCCCCTGGAACTGGACCAGGTCCTCTGAATAAGTGAGACAATTGATTAGCTTGAACTGTTTTGGTGGCCCCCAGGCAGTGGAGCCAGGACTTGTCCTTGGTGCATGGGCTGGCTTTTTGGAGCCTGGGGCCTATGCTGGGACACTTTGCTCAGCCTTGGTGTAGGGAGGAGGGGACTGGACCTGCCTTGGCTGAGTCTACAAGGCTGGGCTGACTCCCCAGGGGAGGCCTTGCCTTGGAGGAGGTGGGAATGGGGGGGGGGTTGATTGAGGGGGAGGGCTGGGGGGTGGGAGAAGGGAGGATGGGGGAATCCGTGGCTGCTATGTGAAATTAAGTTAATTATAAAATAAAAATACTATGAAAGTTTTTGTTTGTTTTTTTATATTTCATTAATACAATCTCAATAATTTTCAGAAATCTTGCAATGGAATCATCTGTGCTAAGGAATCATGGGTCACCCAAGGCAGTAAAATCAACAAGAAGATGACTTCAGTTAATGGCACCGTGAGGAGACACAGAGTTCAGATCTGCAGGAATTCGTTTAAGGATAGAGGCCCCAAAGTAAAATTTTTAATATTTCTTTTCAGCACAGCCTTTTATCTGACCTCATTAAAATGTCTCAGAATTGTTTATTCAACATACCATTTAATCAAAACCTTCTGCTAGGTTCTTCCCAGATTTCATTGGTGATCCATATGCACAAACATTCTGGAGGACTATAATGAAGAGAAATGTAGAGAATTATCACAGCTTTCTTTTCTCTTTTGAATAGTAAATATTTTATTAATCCATCTCCATTTCTTGAAATTGGTTTATCTTTGAGTCATGTATTACTTTGCTTTAGATAAAAAGCACTGTACATGTCTGAAAATCAAAAAATTGGGAGAGTTCAGAGTTATGTGTCTTAATATTGCTCCTTACTTCTTTCATACAAGCATCCAATCTGGGGAAAAGCAACCATATCTATCATTTTTATAAGACAACAGTTTGCTCTGCTGTGTTCTAAGAAAATAGCTAGCAGTTCTGCATTTTCAAAAGAGGGTTTGATATGATCATATTTATTTTAGACTCAATAAATAATGCAAAAGATCAAGTAAGGTCATTTGGAATACAGTGCCTTCATTTCACAGATGAGTCAACCAAAGCTAAGAGGCTCAAACAGTAATTACTGTGTGATGGCTTTTTGTGTGGGCTTCATTTCTTTCTCCGATTCATTCTCTCAATATTAATTGTCTCGATGTTAGGCATAATATTTATAGTGGGGATTATCGAGACTATACTTTGAGATCTATCCCAATTATGTCAAGAACTACATACCAAATTATCATTAAATCCATGTTTATTGTTGTTCTTTGGCTTCAAGAACTAAGAAGGTAGAAGAGTTCAAGAGCTGGTCTCTTGAATGTTGTGGTTGCACCTGTGGAAAGAAAGAAGTGTCCCATTGCCTTTCCTTCTGCTCTTCCACAATGAAGAGGCGGGCTCTAATTCACCCCCCTCTGAACCTGGGTGGACTTTTCTGACTATTAAAACAATACATCAAAATGGAAGTGATGCTGTGTTGACTTCTGGGGCTCATTTTTAAAAGGCTGGGCCTTTCTGCTTTGCTCATTGAACACTTCCTCTTGAAGCCTTCAGCTAGTGTGTTAACAGTCCACATCTCATGAGAATGCCACACAGGAAGACCACCCGGGCCCTGAGCTGAAGTCCCTAGCAAGTCTGCCTTCTTGCCCTTCCAAAACTATCCACTGCTTTATAGCAACCTCTAGAGAAATCTCAAACAATAAGCATCCACCCCAAATCCCTCAAATCGTTGACCTTACACACTGTGAGACAAAGTAAATGCAGTGATTTTCCTATAAGCAACTAAATTTGGGAGAGATTTATTTATAGTAATCTATCCAGAAATTATTTTCCACAGGGTTCTTCCCCTAGTCTCGAGTTAATACTGGTCACAAAAGAGATTTGAAAGTAATGTGGGAAATACATATTCCTTCCTCTGAAGATGGGCAAAAGATGTGACGCATGATGCATGCACATTGTTGCTGATACAATGTAGTGTGGAACAGTCCTTAAGCTACAGTGAGAACTCTCACTGAATCTTTTTTCATCAGCTTTTTCCAGCTCTGAACTACAGAGCCTGCAAGTTCAAGGCAAGAGGCAGAAGTTTCCCCAGCACACAGGACATGAACTCGAGATTTCAGGAGCTGAACCCTGTGTGTTATTGTTTTTCCTCTGGATTGCCATCCACATTGGTGAGCTCCAGTTTTTCTTAGTGTTATACATTCACTTTGCTTTCCTGAGACTCCAGCCAGGTGGCCAGTTTCCAAATAGTTGAAGACATAATTTCTAAAAAATTGTAATCTCCATCACTCATGGTGACCCCATCTGTGAGAAATTCCAACTGATGCTCATTTGAACAATGGTGTGCCTCACATGTTGGGCTTAGCCTTTGAGCAGTTTTGATTGAGTTTAGTTAGAATGGCTACATGTTCCTATAAAGACCACTCAGCTTAGGAATCTGTATAGTCTCCAATTTGTCACAATTGCTTTCAGTGCCTGCTGTCTGGGAAGCCAGAGAGGGGACTAGAACTTTGAAATGCTCAGGGAGAGACATGTGAATTCTGCAAAAGCACCTAGCACAAGACTTCAATTTGAGTGAAGTGAGTTTTTGGCAAGAAAATGCATTCATGATTTCATGGTTAAGACACTGAAGACTCAAGTTCAGCTGAGTTTCTTTAGCAAATCTTGAGTCATTAATGTATTCATTGTTTCCATTCATGTAGCCAACTTTTATTTATTGTGTGACTGACAATAAATAAGACAACAAGGACCACCACTCAGGTTTGAAGTATTGGAAAATGCATATGGTGATAAATATTGTAGAAAGGAAGTTCCACATTGGTAAATAAATTGACTTTCCAAATTTTTGCAAGAATTACTAATTTAATCACCATTAATTGCAGGCATAGCAGCAGTAACTATATACACTGCAAACATGGTTGATGCTTAATTAGTGGAGGAAAGAGAGGAATAGAAAGGGTACCAATATGTTAATCAGGTTTTTTCAGGAACTGGGAAAAGCCAGTGTGAGATATGTTTTTTTTTTTTTTTTTGGTGCTAGAATTATTTTACCTTGTGGAAAAGCTAGTATTTGTGGAGGATTGTTCTCAGAGGCAAGCCAGCCTCTGTGGCTCTGTGAACAGTCAGGACAACAATGAGCCCACTAAATAGTACCTCAAGTAACTATTTTTTTTAAGTAATTAAGAAATATGTCAAGATGTAAGATAGTTAGGTATCAACCATCACTTCGTTTTTAAAAAAATGGCCAAAGTGGAAGACATAGACTAACGTGATAGTTCAACCACACAGTTATAGAGCTCAAACCAACAGGAAAGACTTAGCTAAAGCGTAGTGAGCTGTAGAAGATCTGGTACATAAAGGGGTTGCCGGCATAACACTAGAAGCCTCTGTGTTTGAATGAGCCAATTTGCTCCTAATTGGCAGGAAGAGCAGATAACAGCACGCACTGCTCGGAGTATGCACTCTTCCTGAAGTAGACTAAGGGGACAAATGGGAAAAGGCTACTGCTGATGTACAAACTTGCTCCTTTCACAAAGCGGGAAACAAAAGGAATGGGAGAGAGCGCTGCTTGATTGGTGTGAATCAACAGTGCGTTGCTGTCCTTTTGGGAAAGAGGTTTTAAATACCTTTTCCATGACCCTCTTCCAGAGTCTTTTCTTTATCCTGCGCATTTTGTAGCATGGCTTCCATTTAAAGAGGTAGCAGTGATGGAGGCAGTCATGCCAACACCTTTCTGAATGCAGCGCCCTCTTTCAGCACCTGCCTCCCACCTGTGCACTCTTCCTTCAGGGGGACTTGAGACTTGGGTGAGGGGTGACGCCTGACAACACAACTTTAGTTCCTTACCTTCTATTTGCACGTCAACCTACAGGAGCATACACTTCATTTCCATTGCTTCACCACTAAAACTCTCCTTCACCAAGCCCTGCTGATTCCTGAACTGCTGCGCCTCACGTTTTCTCCTTCCCCATCTCACCCGTGCTCTCCTCGTTGCTTGGCATCTCACTTCTTACTCTCTTCCTTGGCTGTTGTTTCTCTTTCTCTGGTTGTTTCTTTTCCCAGCTGCTGCTGCTGCTTCTCCCCCTCCTCCTTTTTTCTTTGAGAATTGTCAAAATCGAGATTTTTTTTTCTTCCATCATGGACCACCGTTGAAGTCCTTGTGTCCCACTTAGTATCTGTAACCTCTGAATGTGATAGCATTCTTCCTGCATCTTATGGACATAGCTGGGATTATGGATTTTTTTTTTTTTATGATTTAACTGTGTGTGTGTGTGTGTGTGTGTGTGTGTGTTGGGGGGCATGCACGAAGGGAAAATGACCCTTTCTAATTCTGAGTATGGATTTGTTTAAGCCAACCTTTTTCTTACTTCTGAGTGACTTAAGCAGGGATTCATAGTTCAATTGTGAGAACTAGAAGTACAAATTCTAAGATTTTTTTTTCCAAATAAAATGTGTAAATATGTTGGTTTTCTATAATTACTGTTACAAACTACTACAAACTAAGTGGCTTACCAACAGAAAGGTTTCCGAGCCCCAGGCACTTTAAGTCCAAAGTCATGGTATTGGTACTGTTGGTTTCTTCCGAGGCCTATAATTTCTCTCCTTTGTTTCAAGACAGCAGTATTCCTATTCATGTGACTCCCGAGATGCCTGCTTATCTATACTGAAATTTCTCCTTTATACAAGGAGACACTTAGGACCTCATTTTAGCATGATTACTTACTTTTTTTTTTTACATAAAGATAAGTTTATTAATGACTATTTTTGAAGCCAGCCATTTTGTCCAATATTTAAATAACAAGCTATTTAGTATTTAAGCAGAAGGTACCACCACAGTGTGACAGAATACAGCTCTAGCCATACACCCTCCACACAATTATATATTAAATGCTTGTTTTATTTAAGCAAGGCACCCCGACTTGTTCTACATATGGGGTGGCTACCCCACTGGGAAAGCAAATGAGGAGACTCAGATAGTGAGTTTTTTTTTGTTTTTTTTTGTTTTTGTTTTTGTTTTTCCTATCTAGATCTGGCTTAATTCAAATGAAGCTATTAATGTCCTTACCAGTCTGGACTGCTTTGATGTGTCACTTTATGATTTTAAACCTAACAAACAGCCTTAAGATTGGTCTAAAACCAAAGGGGAAAAAAAAGGTGAAGGAAAGGGAGACTCAGTGAGGTTTTAAGTTATCCTAGACTTCCCGTGACACAGACAGGCACCCACGTTAAAAGCCTTTAGGTCAAGGCTTAGGGAAGCAAAGTGTCTCTAAAGACAAAACTGCCAAGTGACTACTTATGCTCAATAACCTGTGGTTTGTATGTTGTAAAATTTCTACTCCTACGCCATCCAATCCAGACAAAATTAAACACTACCAACCAGATCACACCGGCTTATTAAAGTTCTGAGACCTTCCCTTGCTTTGATGAGCGTTTGGTAAAAATACACCATTGTTTTATTCCATGAGAAGTTTTGTATCAGAGCTCTCAATCATAGGCAAAAACAAGCGGGAGTAAGGTTCTGAAGAGCCGCGGCACTGAATGGAAACATCACCTCACAACTGTAATGTATCTTCTACAACAGAAAACTAAGTTACAGAAACCAGACTTTCTCATTCAGATCCAGGACTGTTTAAACGGAGTTTTAAATTTGTAGCTTATTTCATAATTCTAAACTGAATCTTTCTTGATCTGAACACTCCACCATGAATTTTTCCTAGAAGCACTGTGGTTAGCCTCTTGGGGGAGGGGTGGCTCCATTGTTTACGACTGTAAGCACCATGACAGCTGGCTAGTAACCTTCCAACAATTCTCTTGTCTCTGCTTCCCATCGTGCTAAAGGAATGTTGGGATTATGGATGTGAGTTACCAAGTTTAGCTTTTCGTGAATTCTAGAAATGTGAACTCAGGTTGTTACATTTATTCAGCAAGAGTTTAACCTGCTGACCCACTTCCTCACCCCTTGATTACTTTTATAAAGATCCCATCTGAGGTACTGGGACTAGAGCTTCACCCTAAAAATTTTGAGGGTCACCATTCAGTCTTCATGCAACAAGCAATCTTTTTAGCATTGATGTTGCCTGGGGCATCAGAAGTCACAAGGGGACCATGAAGAGACACTGCAGCTATCCAGATCTAGATCTCAAAAGTGATCAAACAGTAAGAAAATTCATTAACCACTTGACTCAAAATATTGCTTGAAGAGAACAAATTGGCCTGTTGCTGGTATTCCATCTGGACTGGAGCAGTATGACTTTGAGGACAGGAGACTGGTTATGTGAACACTGAAAAACTCCTAGGAACAGTTTGAAGAGGGATAGTGAAAGAAAGCCGTAGTCAAGAGTGAAAAACTTCTTATGGGAAAATAGATGGTAGCTAGGACTCTGCTTAGGGCAGTCTCAACCTTCCTGGTTACCAAACAGTCAATTCTAGTAGCTAGGGGCAATTCAAAAGAAACAGAGCCAGCTTCCACTAATTATTTTATGACTGCGAGGTACTTGTGAGTTAACTTTCCCTTCTTCCTAGTGGTGCAATTCTAGATATTACCTGACAGTCTAAAAATAGGCTATTACTCTGGTGCTTTAAATCAGTCTGCTCAGGAAGTGCTAGGTCTATGAGCTGTTAATATATCTCAAGAAAATCAAAGTTAAGGAAGGAATTGTTCTATGTGGAAACATTAAAAATTGTTTATAAAAGCTCCTGCTGCAGAACTTTTCAGAGGCTTTAGTATTCTGATACAGAGTATGAATCACTAACATAGGGGTGTAGTGGGCAATATTTACAAAAAAAACCTTAATTTATGATGTATCAATAACCATCTTTGCCCCAGAGCATTTTTTGTTTGGTTGGGTTTTTTTTTTTTGGTCAGTTATTATGTTTTTAATTTTAAAATGAATATTTTAGGCTAAGCACACTCTTCAACACTGTGTCATTATCCTCTACTCTCACATGTTCCTCTCCCTCCTACCTATCTTGTTCCCCCTCTCCCCAAGCTGGTTTTCTTTATTCACCTCATTAGTCCCCTTTTTGTATCCCTATCACAATACTCCATTTACCCCATTTTCTCCCAGAGCATCTTACAGCATCTTTTTGTGAAAGCCATCAGGAATGCACTGTTTTAAACAACAACTTCACTTTGAGCTTTATTTCATTTACTCTGATACATTGCACCCCAGCCATTCAGTTCCCTTAATATAAAGAACACATTACAGATGGGATGGTCACTACCCTGGAGACCTGTGAGCTTCTGTGCAGTAACATTGGCATCTCCATTATAAACACTGAGTCAGGAAGAGATGGGGCAGACTATTTTATGAATGGAGCCATTCCCAGGAGACAGAAAGGAGAAAAGGAAATCTATGAGCCTATTCTATCTCAGGTAAATGGCCAAATATTCAGCTAGACCTATGGGGCATGGCAAACCCATGCTTGTAGCTGAACTCACCTCGTAAAATGCACTTTGCTATAGGGACCAGAGAAGGGAATTATCAGGTGAGAAAATACAGTGACAACTTCCCTAGGGAGTCAATTTTTTTCCTAGACTTATTTTCCCCGTATATGCTTTGATCCTTATTTCATGTCCCCAGGTGTTGGTAGAGTCAGCCTTCAGCAGTAATATATTTGCCCACACCTGAGAACTCTGATGCTTACACCATAGAAAGTGTGGTGTAGGGGTTTTGAAACACATTCTCACCTTGGTTCTAATATCTGAGTCTTAGTTTACTTATCTGTAAAATAAGGATGATTATAAAAACTTCCCCAAAACAGCCTCACAAGACCTAGGGTTGAACATAAAACGCACGTCCAGAAAGTGTTTTAATAAATTTTAAGAAATTAGATAAATATTAAATAAATCATATAGAGTCTTTATAAACATTTACTTTGGTTTTCATGGCATTTTTCAGGGCTGAGGAAGAACTCGAGGTTTTCCTCCACCTCACAATTTTGAGCTACATCCCAATCCAAAACTGACATATTTTTAAGGCAGAGGTGATGGCATATTCCAATAAAGATGGTTGACTGGAAAGAGTCAATGAAGATGGGTTTTATTTATTTATTTTTTTTACTCTTTGCTCTTTAAGGGGCCTACCACTAAGCTCCCAAATAATCACATAGACTTATTCTTCTTCTTATTTTTTTTTAATGAAAGCCCAGCCTTAGCTTGGCTTATTTCTAGCCACCTTTTCTTAACTTAAATTATCCCACTGACCTTTTGTCTTGGGGCTTTTACCTTTTTCTATGTCTGTATATCCTTTCTTTACTTCTTACTCTGTACCTTACTCTGTAGCTGGGTGGCTAGCCCCTGGTGTCTTCTCTCCTTCTTTTCTCATTCCTCTTCCCACATTCTTCTCCTTCTGTTTATACTCTCTGCCTACCAGCCCCACTTACCTCTCTCTCTTACCTAGTTATTGTCTGTTCAGCTCTTTATTAGACCTATCAGGTGTTTTTAGTAGGCAAAGTAACACAGCTTCACAGAGTTAAACAAATGCAACATAAAAGCATGCAACACATATTTGCACTATTAAACAAATATTCCACAGTATAAAAGAATGTAACACATCTTCAACTAATATTATACAAGAGGACTTGGCACTTTCAAGTTTCTTTTGGACAGACATAGAAGCAATGTGTGATGGTTAATTTTATGTCAACCAAAGTGGGCCTCAAGATTCCCAGGTTATACGTTGTTTCTGAGTGTTTCTGGGTAGTATTTCTCCAGGAGATTAATATTTGCATCATTGGATTTAGTAAGGTGGGTGGATTACCCCTATGAGGTGTGATTCTCCTGTTTAACTTAGACCGTAAGTATGACAAAAGGCAGAGGCAGGAGGAATTTGTGCCTTTGCTTACTACCCTCTGAGTGGGGGACATCTCTTCATCTCCTCTCACCTTCTGCTGGGATTCCCTCATTGGTTCCCAGGCCTGAATTACATAAATGACATTCCCAAGCCTTCCCTATCTTTATGATTACATGACCTATTTGCTCATAATAAATCTCTCTCTTTCTCTGGAGTATTCTATGGAATAGAGGGTGGCTTAATTCATTGCATACTATAGTGGTCACTCTGGCAGCAACATAAGGCTGTATGCACAAAATTTTTACATATGGCCTTCACCTTCAGTAACTTGTGGGAGCAACTTAATGATAATCATATAGCTATTTACTACTAATATATCATGACTGACAGAAAGTTAACTGAAAAAATGGTGTGTGCATGGGAATGACAATGAGTTAAATAATACTCATAAATGGATGGATTGTGTATGAAGATTAGGGGATTGAATTATCTATCAACATTTACCATTTTCAAATAAATTTACTTTTAAATAAACATGTGAATATATTGTACAGCTCAGACAACTTTTAGGAAGAGAATTGTCTTCCTCTTATTATTATATGATTGATGTCTGTGTGACAGTAGAGAAACTATAAGCCATGCCTGAAGTTCCTAGGTTTCTATTTGTCAAAGTAGTATATTTTTATATGTGAAAATCTCCTTGGCCATATATGGACTTCTGAATAGTTTTTGCACATCAGATTTCTTATATTGGCATTCCATACACCTGTACAATCTCACGGTACTCTTCTTCAAGGAACAACTCCCCTGTATTCTTCTATGAAAACACGATTCTCATGGTTCTTATACAGGTGAAGTCCATTTCTGTTGCAGATGCTTGGCTCAGGACAATTAATTCCCAAGCCTTTATAACTCTTTTCCATGTCTCAATTATAGTTTCTCATTTGAGTTCATCTGGGAATCCATCGCCTACACTAAAAGGGCTCTGAGTGTTTCATGTTCACATCATTTCAGAATTCCCTATGTGCTGTTTCAATGCATTGTCTGTATCACTTTGTTGCCATATAATCTAGGTTGCTGTGTTGTTAGTTTTTCCTATCAGCTCAACACAGCCTAGAATCACCTGAGAAGAGAGTCTTTATTGGGTCATTTTAGATCAGGCTGGCCAGTGGAGACATCTGTGTCTTGGTTGTTAATTGATATAGAAAGACCTATCCATTAATGGCAGCACCATTCCCTAGTTGGTGGTGAGGGAGGTTCCTGAACAGTATAAGAGAGGGAAAAGCTACCTGGGAACAAGAAAGCCAGCAAAGACCCATGCATTTATCTTCTCTCTGCTCTCAACTATAGATGTGATGTGCTAAAGCCCTGTCTTGACTTCCACAATAACAGATTATAACCTAGAATGCTAGGTCTCACACACACACACACACACACACACACACACACACACACACACACACACATAAGCTAAACAAACTCTCTTTCTTCATCATGTTTGTCAGGATATTTTATCATAGCAACTAAAATGAGACTAGAACATCTACATCACAAAAGTGCCTCTGTTTCTGTACGAATCCCTGTGAAGTCTGTCTCTGGAGGTGTGGTGGTGCTTGCCTCTTATGGGACAGGACATGAGAAGAGAAACAGCTTGGAATGAGGACTTGTGTTAGGAAGAGGACCAACCTTTTTAGTGCAAACGTGTTCAACTGAACACATGCAAAGGGTAAACGGTATAAGGAGAGATTGTTCAGGCTTGAATTCATGCCAGGGCCTTTGGGAATTGTGTTAGTCTCCAAACTTTTTATTTTTCTCCTCTGCAAAGTAAGGTAAGCAATTAAAAAAAAATAAAAATAAAACCCCAATAAATTCTTGCTTTTCACAGGGTTACTGTGAAAATTAAATCAATGAACTTACACAAAGCACTTAACACAGTGATTGATACATAATAAGCACCCAATAAATGATGAGTATTATTAGTATAGTTGGTAAATGAGAGGTTACAATGAAGTGCTCCTGGATCTTAGAAATAAATTGCCCTCCAAGAGAGAAACTAGGAAAAATCAACACATAAAAAATGAGATTAACCATCTGCGGAATTAGGCTCTCCTATGATGGGTGCCTTCTGTGAGACTGTGAAGTCTTGGGAAACACCCCAGTCCAATCAGGCTGGATGAAGCATCATATTACAAAGGCCCAGCTGGACCATGATTGATGGAATAGAAGTCTGGAGCCCAATCAATTATATTAGCATAACAGAAGAAAGGATGTCTCGGGAGAATTAATGGACTCTAGAAAAAGAAAGGGTCAAACATGAAGAGTTTGCTGTTTTTCATTCAGTGTTGTGGGAGGGGAGAGAAATGAAGATGGACAGAGACTAGAGATAAAGAAAGATGGGCTGGAAATGAAAGACGAGGTGGCAGAAAAAACACAGAAAGTAAAAGAGAGGTAACAGTAGGTGGAGAAGTACAGAGGAATCAAGAGACATGGAAAGATGGAGAGCCAGAGCATTAAGGGAACTGAGCTAAGGTGGTCTAATTGATTCTCCCTAAAGAAAGCCATGCTTCATTCCCCATTCTGCCAAGCAGAAGTTCAGGGCCGTTTCAAATGGCTGCTCTCAGAGCACGTGCCACTCAGCAGCCAAACTCACAGCAGACCTCCATTGTGAGAGGAGTGAAACTCCCAGGGAAGACTTGTCCTCTTCCCTTCTGGCTCTGGAATAGAGCCTGCTAAATTCACAAGAGCACAGAAGTACAAGCTGGTCGCTGCTGGTCAGTGTGTCCAGAGTCCTTTGTAAATACCCTACACCAGAAATATAGAAAGACATTTCTCTTTCCACAATGTCAGAACTTATTGAAAAATATTAAACTCACAAGCTCTGGGGTTATTTTTGTTTTGTTTTGTTTTTTGTTGTTGTTTTGACTGCTATTCACCAAGTACTTCCACTTTACCTTGATAGCGGTGGTTGGCAAATGCTGTTATTTTATTTCAATCTCAATTATGAATATTACACATTACACATCAAATGAATCATATATCCCCATGTGTCACCATATATATATACTATATATGTGTGTGTTGTGGGATATATATATATATATATATATATATATATATATATATATATATGTGTGTGTGTGTGTGTGTGTGTGTGTGTGTGTGTGTGTGTTGTGGGATATATATATATATATATCCAAGAAAGGCTGAAAAGGGGTTAAAGAAGCTGTTCCAGAGTTAAAGGAGTTCAGAGAGGCAGAAAGCTGGATACAGTTGGGTCCAGATGGAAGGAGACTCACTGCAGGTGGCTAAATAATATATGAAGGAATCAGTGAGAGAGCTGCTGGAGGCCCAGGGCTGACCTGCAAGGTCTCAGCATTAAGCACACAAACTTCCAAGATAGGCATGGTAGAAGACAGTGGAGGCAAGGTAAAATATTGAGTCCAGACAGACACATGGGTAGATGGAAAGACAGACAGCTATTTGAGTGAGCCACATCAAGAAGGGGAGACCTGGTTCCAGCAAGAAGGCTTAGTAAGTAAAGGTATATGCTACCGTGCCTTAGTTCAATTAATGAGACCTACATTGTAGAAGGAATAAAGACTCTGAAAAAAATAGTCCATTGATTTCCATACAGGCATGTGCATGTGTGTGCATGTGCATGTACATACACACACACACACACACACACACAATAAATCTATAGATGTATAAATGTATAAATAAATAAATAAATAAATAAATAAATAAAAGTGCAATGAAATGCTTCTTAAAAGTAAAAGGAGTTCTATGTTGGTCTGAAGCCACAAAGGTATCTGGGAGTTTGCTGTCTGTTGGTCCCCTGACACAGACCTTAGACAGTCAGATTATTAGACATTAAACATTAGACATGTTGGAACAACTGTCAGCACAGTGTCAGTTGTTTTTCACTTTATGGGGGTCAGATGAAGGTGTTTCACACCTTATCAGTCTGTTTCAACAAGTCCTGGGCCATATTATTTTTAAATGTAGTTTTAGCATACTCATCTACCTTGAGTTTATAGGCAGTACCTTTCTACCTGTAGGGATAATAATTTATCAATGTATGCTTCATGGTTGGTGATGGGCAGGTGACAGTGTCTACATGCATAATTAGGATTCACAATCTTCCTGCACTCAAAATGGAGTCACTGGGGGCCCAGGTAGAGCCCATAAGTCGTTGTTTACACATGATAGAGTAATGTAGGGCAGAGCACAAGTATCCATCGATGTATTTCCATGAATCCCCATTTCCTATCCATTTAGTACAGAATATTGGGTGATTTGGGAAATGAGTGACAGATAAATTTACTTTTCTAGAAGGGTAGGTTCCAGGTTCTTAAATGTTTGTTTACAAATCCTGAATCATTGATGGTAGTCTCTAGCTACCAGCACAGTAGGCTCCATGCAGTGTAGTTCTGTAAAGGCCCACAACTGATTTTAATTTTATGAATACAGAAAAAATCACTGGTGACCTTGTGAAGGGGGAATGTTAGCCAGTTTTGTCATACTGTATCCCATGTGCCAAGATATGAAACAAGGCGCTGACATATTCCCTATGTCTGATGTGACTCGTAAAGTAAGGAAATGAAGCAGTCCTGCATGTATATAAGGGAAAAATAGGAACACTCTCCATTTGTTTGGAAACTTTCAATGTGCTTCGTGCTTCCGTTCCATCACATGGAGACTACTAAATATGTATCTCCAAGACATATGCTTTTCTGCCTCTTTTGTAATTAAAGTATAATAAGTAAAATACATATTTGGGTATTGCATTTGTTTCCTGATTCTGAATTGGGTATCTTGTGTATGCTAATGAGCTGAACCATTGCTGGGGTCACCAGGATGGGGTTGTTGAGAGAGTTAGTGTTTAGATCTGCTTGCAGCCCTCTGCTGCTGAGAAGACGGTGTGGGCTAGAGAGGGCAGGGAACTCTGTATTGTATATTTTCTATTCGGCTCTTACTGAACTATTCTTTATAACAAGCATAAACACAAGGCTCATGATAGTTCTAATGAATTACATAACCTGAGGAAGGAGTACTAGGAACCCTCAACTCAGATTGAGTTAGAAGTACAAGTAGGCACCGGGGTTTGTGGCTGGTTACTGTCAGGTGATGTGAGATGAAGCCCTTCATTGATAACGTCTGCATCAAACCTCGGTAGACTGTATCAGAATCGAACTGTTGTATACTTACTTGGAATTAGAGATAATGGAGGATTATAATAATTAATAAAGGGAGCCGGGCGGTGGTGGCGCATGCCTTTAATCCCAGCACTCGGGAGGCAGAGATAGGCGGATTTCTGTGAGTTCGAGGCCAGCCTGGGCTACCAAATGAGTTCCAGGAAAGGCACAAAGCTACACAGAGAAACCCTGTCTCGAAAAACCAAAAAAAAAAAAAAACAAAAAAAAAAAGAAAGGTTAAAGCAGGCATATGTTCAGAGTAGCTCTATAACAGATCAAGCAAATGCTAACAGAGGAAAATAATTTAGACACGGAGGCTGGACCATTGCACACTGGGAAAAAGCTCTATGAATTGGTACATACTGGGGCTTTGGATTCTGGGTAGAGAACAATCATCTGAAAGTCCATACATTCTGGTACTTCTGAGGTGCTTTCTTCTCCCATCAGAGGGATTGAACATCAGTGCTAGGGAATTCTGTCTGTCCATTTTTAAGACAGGCAAGGATGACATGCCACTGAGCTCCAAAGTATTATATTTGTTTATGTTTTAAACCTTAAATTTTGGTGGGAAGATATAGGTTCAGCCATTTGTGTTTGTGGGAAATTTTTCATATGTGTTGTAAAACAGAGCTTTATCCCTATGCACACGTGCATGTGTATACACACACACACACACACACACACACACACACACACACACACCTGGGGTTAAAAAAAGAGATAAAGGACTAAACTTGAGATGAGTCAAATAATTGAATTATTTGAAAACAGCAGGAACTTATTTGGGAGAAAAGTTCTATCGCATATTTTCAAATACATCCTTTTTTTCCCTCAGATTTAAGCATTTCTTCTTTGTGCAAATCCTTGCCATCGGGTCTATGTGGGAAGCACTTCTTGACAGAAAGCTGATTCTGGCACAAGTTAACAAGCAGACATATTACAATTAAAATAAACACTTGAGGAATTTCCTCTCCTGGAGGGCTTGAAGATTAAAGGTTTAAAAATGCTGCTTCTTAAAATAAGGAGATGAAGTAACTTTATCTCTTGATTTATAACCATCAGTCATCAAACATGCACTGACTATTTGCAACACAGGGGGCACCACTTCCAGTAGGCAGAGGACTAAGTGAGGGGTAATTCCTAATCTAAACAAGCTTCCTGGCTTTTTATGCCAATAAAAGATGCCCTGAGAGACAACGTACAGAGCAATAAATTGTACATTTCTCTATCAGCTGTGCTCCATTAGAACAAATAAAATCCACTCTAGTTATTTTAACATTCAGAACATAATGTAGACTTGGCGAGACAAGTATTGGATGAGTAAAAAGACGAAAGTGCTCCGTGAGATTACATGGATACACTAACACGAGAAAGCAGATGCCACCAGGTAGGAGACACAAAGGAAGAAGAAGGGAGCATTAGAACCTAGAGGCTTCAAACTAAAGCCCAGAGATACAAAGAGGGATGATAGTCCAGTTGGTTCAGGGGGTCCAGAGTTCTGAGCCTGCAAGTAGCTGAAACTGAGAATTATAAGAAGTTTGCCATGGAAGCTTAAAGATAG
>CABHPP010147388.1:38687-49474 GCA_902168425.1 Peromyscus attwateri
GTGTTCTCTCTCTCTCTCTCTCTCTCTCTCTCTCTCTCTCTCTCTCTCTCTCTCTCTCTCTCTGTGGAATGTATGTAGGTGGGTATACATGTGTGTGAAGGCTTGAGTGTGTATGGAGGGGGTATATGTATGTGTGTAGGTGTGTGTGTATGAAGTTAGGTTTTCATATGTGTGGAAGTTTGAGTGTGTACAGAGGTGGGTGTGTTACGTGTGTTGTTGTGTGTGTGTATGAAGGTGTGTTCATATATGAGGAAGTGGATGTGCAT
Organism: Peromyscus attwateri; assembly: GCA_902168425.1. Taxonomy (NCBI): domain Eukaryota; kingdom Metazoa; phylum Chordata; class Mammalia; order Rodentia; family Cricetidae; genus Peromyscus; species Peromyscus attwateri. The sequence goes on from CABHPP010147388.1 coordinate 38,954, forward strand.
GTGTGTGAAAACAGTATGTGGGGGCAGAGGGCACCGCACATGGGATTACTTGCTTCTACAAGAGTGAAGAACCATTGCTGGAGAAAGCTTCCTAGGAACAGGAAGCAAAGCAGGACACTCTCTTCCAACTCCCTCACCTCCCTTCTCCTCTAAGGCTCTCTGCTGGTGAAACCAGAAAAGGAATAATTAAGTTACAAGTGGGGTTTTCAGAGGCTTGAGTTTACTTGGCACCTCAGAAAAAGTAAAAGTTAAGCAATCTAAACAATAACTTAGGAGAGGTTGAAAAGAATCTGCATAGGGAATTTTTACTTATGATTTAAAAAACAATCTATATTCAGCTTTTAGGGAAAGTGTCGGGACAGGAGTGATCAGATAGTTTTGCTAAATCTCAAGCACATTCCACTGAATTGCACTCATTCATTCATTCATTCATTCACTCATTCATTCATTCATTCATTCATTCACTTATGCATTCATTGATCAAACATATAAAGCCTTCTAGGTGCCAGTCATTTGTTAAACATTGAATAAAGAATGAACAGGATAAAACAGACATTGGTCTTCACAGAACGTTTATGAGAAGAAAGAGGAAAGACAATGAACAACAACCTGAAGTCCAGGTATTAACAAATTCATTTGAGAAATAAAACAGGATAAGGTCATCAAGAGACACAGGAAGCACTTGAGGCCATTAGGAAAGGCACTCTTAAAGAAGACTACATTTGGAGACTTGAATGGTGAGGGTGGAGTATGTAAATGAGGCAGAGGACCCCATGTCAGCATAGATCAAGAAAGTGCCATTTCTACCAGGCCGTGGTTCACCTAAGGTGCTTGAGGAGCAGGATGAAGGAGGGTACTCATGGAATACCACTCATCTGAAAGGTGTGGTTAGACACAAGGCAGGAGCAACAACCAGGCACAGAGCTTTTAGGAAGAACTTTTGGAGGTGACAATTAGGATTTATCAACATTTTTCTGCCATGTGGAAGTTGGGCTGTAGTGACACAAAACAGATGTAAGGAAATTAAACTCCTGGTAAGAGCTTCTGGACTTTGGCCTGTTCCAGTTCTGGTCTGAGTCCATCCATCTCTCTTTAGACAGTCTGGTAGTCCCCCAATAGCTAGAGATCACTATATTGCTGTTGAATTTAGTACCAACACCTGAATAGCATAGCATACGATCGACCAGAACTTCTAGACTCAAGTGATCCTCCTACTTCAGTCTCCCAAGTAGCTGGAACTACAGGCATGTGCCACCAGGCCGTGCAAATGTGTATCCCTGTGTGGCCTCCACCTCATGACCCTCCTGTTGACCTCCAGCATATCCTATCTACACTCAGTACCTCAAAGGGTGGTGTTCGGGGCTTTGGACTCAGGTGGTAACTGCAAAGAAGTGAAATGACCGTCTCTGCTATGTTTTCTTTTAAGGTCTGCCAGAATAACGAGCTTTTAGATTATATTCTAAGAGGCAAAAGTGGAATACAGGCGCCTGAGTTATTACAGAGATTACAATATTGCTGGTACATTTGAAAATATCTCAAGAGGAGCTGTTTGGGGGAAGGTGTGGTAAGTGTATAGGTTCTAAACATCTTTTACTCAAGTAGAGAAATTTAGTAGCATGTTGGCTGTATAACTGGAACACATTACATGGGAGATGTAGGGCTGGAGATATGTGTTAGAAGAGCACCAGGAAAGGACCAGCTCACAGAGAGGTGGCGTGTCTATGTTTACGGCTCCAGTAATTACAATAGCCAGGATGTGGAATAAACTGAGATGTCCATAATAGATGAATGGACAAAGAAAATGTGCTACAAACACACAGGGGAGTTTTCTTCAGTCACAAAGAAAAAGAAAATTATAATATACGCAGAATAATGGAAGAAACTAGAGATCCGTATGTCAAGTGAAGAAATCGGACTCAGAAAGATGAGTATTGCATGCTTTTTCACGAATGTGGAGCCAATTTAAACTTACATATATATGTATATATGGGTATGTACACATATATGTACGTGTGTATAATATACATACACACATATACTTATGTGCGTGTGTGTTTGTGTGTTTATAACATCAAAGTAGAAAGGGGATTTTAGGAAGAAGAGAAGAGGTCTGAAGGGAGAAGAGAGGAGGACACCAGGAATAATGGAATATATGTGAAAAGAAAGCAGAAAGGTGATTTGGGGGAAGAATCGTTCAGATAGGGGGTCATGGAAGGACAAATGGGAACCAAATATAACTATGTACATGTATGAACATGTCACAATGAAGCCCACTGCTTTGTAGACTGAAATAAAAACTAAAGGTTTTAAACAAATACAATAAGAGGAACTAGCTCTTAGATCAGCATCTTTAGTTTAATTGAGCAACAGGAAACTCTCCATCTGATTGGACCAGTGTGAACACAGAGAGGTTTGGGTGCAGTTTGGCACTGCCTTTTCTCCTGTTCGATGAGTGTAGCACTGTGGCTATAGATGGCCAAGGTATTTTGTGCTCAGATGAAGGTGCTCAATGTAATTACCACTGAAGCAATAAAGGTAAAGGAAGGAAGAATTCTTAGTGTGGAAAGCCCCTGGGCTGAAAATAAAACAGGAATTAATAAAATATTCTGTGCAATAGAGATCAAGTTGTGTTTAGATAAGAGAAGGAGAAACAGGGTAACTCCTGAGCTACTTATGAATATCGTAAAGCTTCTTAACTAATTCCTTCCAACTTTGCATTTGGACACGAGGAGCTGAGGTTCTGAGCAGTTAATACCCAAGTCAAGCTCACAGTTACTTAGCATCCAAGTGGTGACTATAACTCCATCCTGTGCTCACCCTCCTGTTAGATCATGAATATTGTATAGTGCATGCTGTGAAATTGCAGTTTTAACTCCCAGGATGAGAAAATTAAAAAAAGGCATTTAAACATGAAAATGGAACAAGGCAAGTGATGCTTTGTGCAGAATTAAGGCTGATAGTCAGGGAAACAATAAGATCCAGGCAAACCAACTGGCTGGCTTTGGTTTGCTCAGGACTCACTGGACAAACCCCGAATCAACACAGCCAATAACCTTGTCAATCCAGGCACATAGCTCTGAATGAAACCAGCTACAGGCAAACAGAATTTATGGTAAATTGTGCAATGCAGTTGTTTATCTTCATTGTCATGGTTCTATCAACAACCCTACTGCTTCTTCCTCTTGTCACTTATGTAAGAAGCGATGAGCAGATGGGGGAAGATAGGTGGAGCCTGGAGAGGACATAAGAGCAGACAGATATCAGGAGCCGCCGTGTTCACAGACGGTATGAGCTGAAACATAGACTGCTACCTTTTTAGTAACTTAGGAGAAGGGCTGTGTAGGTGCATTGTCTTAGTTAGGGTTTCTATCACTGTGATAAAAGCACTATAGCCAAAATCATCGTGAGGAGCACAGAGTTCATTTTAGCTCTGAGGTCCACATCACAGCCCATCACTGAGGGAAGTTAGGGCAGGGTCTCAAGCATAAACCTGGAAGAACTGAGGCAGGTCACGGAGGAGTGCTGCTTAGTGGCTTGTTCCTCTTAATCAGCTGGCTTTCTTATAGCAACTGGGACCACCAGCTCAGGGGTGGTACCACCCACAGTGACCTGGGCTCTCAGACATAAATCTGTCAAGAAAATGCACCACAGGCTATTCTAGTGGGGACATTTCCTTGCTAGAGGTTCCTTCTAAAATAACTCTAGTTTGTGTCAAGTTATCGTAAAATTGACAAACACAAGTATGCAAAGTGCCTACGTGCGTGTGTATATGAATGTTTGCACATGAGGTGGTGCACCTGTGTGCCCAAGCGTGCGGAAGCATGAGGCTTGTACTAGAAGCCTTTCTTGATCATTCTGTACCTTATTCAGTGAGGCAGTCTCTGATTTATCTAGTCTAGCTAGCAATCCTCCTAGAGGAGGACTCTTTATTCCTACTTTCCAAGTTTTGGACTATTGATGGGTCCCATACAGTTGCATAGTTACCGAGATTTGAGCTCTGCTACCCATTCTTGAATGGCAAACCTTTTATTCAATGAACACTCTCTCCAGTGCCACACTCAATTAAAAAGCATACACATATACATGTATGTATGCACACACACACCTAAACATACTTTAGGAGTATTAAGCCTACAACTCCTAGTTGTACTATAAACTACCTAGCCCACAAGATGAAATTGGATGTATTTTAAGACAGAACATGAACACAATCAATAATTTTGCTAATTAAGAATGGAAATTGGACTTTACTGACATAGGAAATTTAATAATATTCTCTAAGTTTTTTTTTTTCTCAAGGCAAGCTTTAATTTTCAGAACACAAACAGAATATCACACAACAACTGTGAAAAAACAAATCCTTGGGCTATATAAGCATATGTGGTGCTGCTCAGTCATATATATAATAGTTCCACATTTTTTTTCTCTTTTAGGAAACAACATACAGTTTTCTACAGTGGGTAAAACAATTTACATTCCTACCAATGACATTATGTTGTTGCTTCTATTCAGTTTCCTTGCTAGGTAACACAGGTGCCCTGATAATCCATTGTGATTTTGATTTGCATTTCCCTGACACAGTGTCACAATTGACACTGAACACTTATTCATAAACTTGGCCACCATTTCTGGCCACCTTGTCATTTTGACAAGGCAGCTACTCAGTTCTTTTGTGCATTAATTAATTAATTTATTTTTTTAATTCTATGACATAGCCTTTATTTAACTTGTTCTTCCATTACCTAATTTGTTCCCAGATAAACATACTATTGCTCCTTTACACTCTCCAGTGTCTGCTCATATCTCACCTTCTCACAAAGGCCATCTGTAGCCTTTTCATACAGCCAGCAATGGTTATTTCACATTATATTCTACCTCTCTACCTACAGCATCTAAAACAGTACCTGGAAACATCTACTCAATAAACATACAAAGCAACAAAACATACTGTACTATTTTCCTGTGAGTAATTCTTCAGTCACCTTTACTTACATATACTATATACGTATATATGAAACTGGTTTATCATCGCACTAAGTGTTTCTTCCCAATCGGGCCTCTCTCGGGGGTGAACATTTCTATGTAGCTCTGGAACAAAATCATCCTCTTCAGACTGTATTGAGGACTTCATCTTCCTTCTTTAGGTTGGATTTTTCCTTCTAGTGCTCTCTGTAAGGCTGGGTTTGTGGGTAGGTATTGATTAAATCTGGTTTTATCATGGAATATTTTGTTTACTCCGCCTATGGTGATTGAGAGTTTTGCTGGATATAATAGTCTAGGTTGGCATCCGTGGTCTCTTAGTGTCTGCATAACATTTGTCCAGGACCTTCTAGCTTGCATAGTCTCTATTGAGAAGTCTGGTGTTATTCTGATAGGTTTGCCTTTATATGTTACTTGGTCTTTCTCCTTTGCAGCTCTTAATATTTTTTCTTTGATCTGTATGTTTAATGTTTTGATTATTATGTGGCGAGATGACTTTCTTTTTGGATCCAGCCTATTTGGTGTTCTGTAAGCTTCTTGTATCTTCATAGGTATTTCTTTCTTTAGGTTAGGAACATTTTCTTCTATGTTTTTGTTGAATATATTTTCTGTGCCTTTGAGTTGGTATTCTTCTCCTTCTTCTATCCCTATTATTCTTAGGTTTGGTCTTTTCATGGTGTCCCAGATTTTTTGGACGTTTTGTGTTACGACTTTTTTGTCTTTAGTGTTTTCTTTGACTGAGGAATCTATTTTCTCTATTGTGTCTTCAGTGTCAGAGATTCTCTGTTCCATCTCTTGTATTCGGTTGGTTATACTTGTTTCTGTAGTTCCTGTTCGTTTAGTCAGGATTTCTATTTCCAGCATTCCCTCAGCTTGTGTTTTCTTTGTTGTCTCAATTTCTTTTTTCAGATCTTGGAATGTTTCTTTCATCTGTTTAATTATTCTTTCTTGGCTTTCTTTGTTTTCTTCCAATTTTTTGTTTGTTTTTTCTTCCATTTCTTTAAGGGAATTTTTTATTTCCTCTTTAATGGAGTTTTTCATTTCCTCTTTAAGAGAATTTTTTATTTCCTCTTTAATGGAGTTTTTCATTTTCTCTTTAAGGGAATTTTTTATTTCCTCTTTAATGGAGTTTTTCATTTCCTCTTTAAGGGAGTTTTTTATTCCCTCTTTAATGCAGTTTTTCATTTCCTCTTTAAGGGAATTTTTTATTTCCTCTTTAATGGAGATTTTCATTTCCTCTTTGAGGAAATTTTTTATTTCCTCTTTAAGAATATTTTTTATTTCTTCTTTAAGGGCCTCTATCATCTTCTTTAAGTCATTGTTAGGATTAATTTCTTCTGTTTCTTCTGCCTTGGTATGTTCAGGACTTAAAATTGTAGGGTCGGTAGGTTCTGATGTTGTCATATAGGCCTTTATGTTGTTGCCTGTATTTTTCCGCTGGCGTCTACTCATCTCTTTCTCTGCTCAGTGCAGATGGTGTGAGACCCTAACCCTTCAGGCTTACACCTCTAAGCCTCAGAAATGAGAAACTTCAAGCACCGGGAAATGAGAAACTAAAAATCTGGTTTTCTGGGCAAGCTGACCACCCCTGTTCTCAGTCGGTGAGGTATATATTTACGATTCTGGTGATCTGGTTCAGTGGTTGTGTGGTCTTAATAAGTTCTTTTGAGAGCTTCTTGAAATACAGGATCCAAAGACACCTCTTACTCCGTGGCTTGCTGTATAGCTGGGTGGCTGGCCCCTGATGTCTTCCTCCTTCTCTGGCTCCTCGATCCTTCAGGTTCCTGTGAGCACCGCTGTCCTCCCTTGTTGCCTCTGTAGCCACAGCTGCACTAATCCCTGCCACTGAGCTCAGGTCTTGCAGGGCGCTGCGCTCTCCACTAGTTCCCAATTGAGAAGCAATCAGCAAGGTGATTAACATCCACTGTGTGGGTACAGGTGTCCCTGATCCTTGTAGCTCCTCTTCTTGTGTTCACCCAGCTCTGTCACGCCCCAAAGGGTCACCCAGGGAGCCCCCGGCTGCTGCTCCTTCCCTGTGCTCGCCACGACCACGCTGCTCGTACCGCGCCTCTCACCCGTGCGCCGGGCAATCCGCTCACCCGCAGGCCTGGGGAGACCGCGCAGGAAGGATCGATCCAAACCGCGGATTCCCGAGGAAAGCAGAGAAACTCTGATGCTCTAGCCAGCTTTTCTTAACTTAAATTAATCCTTCTATCTTTTTTCTCTGAGCTTTTATCTTTCACTTTTTCTGTATACCTTTTTTGACGTCTTTCTTTATGGCCCTGTTCCTCTTACTTCCACATCAGTTCATCATCCAATTTTGCTCTCACACACGGCCCACCGGCGGCAGCCGCCATCTTGATTCCCTCTCCTCTCTCTAAGTTTTTTATTTCTCCTTTTCCTTGAAACTTAGAGTTCATGTTCAGTAGTATGGACAGTTAAAAAATTCTCACTAAATTTATAAAGTCTACATTTCTTCTCAATTTTAGGACTATCATGAGAAAACATTTTTTAGTAGAAGACTTCAGACTTTGGGATCTAACAGATCTGCACACAAGTCTCAACTTGGCAAGCAGAATCAGTAACTTTGTATGAGCCATTTAAACCTAGATAACCAAAAGCTTATCCTCAAGTCATTCTTTTTTTTTTTTTTTTTTTTTGGCTTTTCGAGACAGGGTTTCTCTGTGTAGCTTTGCGCCTTTCCTGGAGCTCACTTGGTAGCCCAGGCTGGCCTCGAACTCACAGAGATCCGCCTGCCTCTGCCTCCCGAGTGCTGGGATTAAAGGCGTGTGCCACCAACGCCCGGCCCTCAAGTCATTCTTTACCAGGCATAATTTAAAAAACCTTACCTTTGAGGAGACACCTCCTTTCAGAAATTCCTTGCTCTCACCCTGCCATGTATGTCTTGAGTTTGATTAGTAGGCAATAATACAGTATCCACAAGCATTTGCAATCCCAGGGTGCCTTTGGGAAATTTCAGACAGAGAGAGGAGGATGTCAGAAACTCGCACACCAGCTAGATTGGTGGTGAAGAAACCCTGTCACAAACAAGGTAGAAAAATGACGACTGATAACCCAAAAGTTGTTCTCTGACCTTCATATCTGTGCTGTGATACTTGTACACTTGTACCCACATACATGAGCATGCACATTCACACATTTTGTACAAACATATACATTCCAAAAACTAAATTAAACAAAGAAGTTCTTCTATTAAAAATACTTAAGTAAATAGAACCAGAAGGCAAGTACTTGACACTCTACCTACCCACCCACCACCAACCCACCCACCCACCTATCTATCTATCTGTCTGTCTGTCTGTCTGTCTATCTATCTATCTATCTATCTAATTTAATTGAATCTATCTTTGTATTAGTCTTTCTGTTCTTTTTTTTTTTTTTTTTTGGTTTTTCGAGACAGGGTTTCTCTGTGTAGCTTTGCGCCTTTCCTGGAGCTCACTTGGTAGCCCAGGCTGGCCTCGAACTCACAGAGATCCGCCTGCCTCTACCTCCCGAGTGCTGGGATTAAAGGCGTGCGCCACCAACGCCCGGCTAGTCTTTCTGTTCTTAATCTATCTTGTCATGCTTCAATCCATTCACCCATTCATTCATCCCCATTCATTCATCTTTTCCTAAAGTATCTTATTGTAAAAAGGTAATGCCATCCAAGTGACTTTTTCCCACATATCAATGTGGGCTCTTTATCATTATTTCTCCTGAACCATTTTTTTTTAGTATAGAATATGACAGCTCAAATCACCAAAGGTGACAGTAACATTTCAATTAACATTGACATTACCCAATAACATAATTACAGTGTTGTTATATGATATTGTACGTATTATGCACACACAATGAAATCTGTATAATTAAGTCCATCACTGACTATAGCAAATGCATTTCCTCAGGCTTCTGCAATTCACACTTCTCTAGTACCTTAAGAAACATTGACCACATCACACCTTCTCAGAGGAAGGCCAATTCTCCCTCTGTTGCTCTTTTCTTCATCTTTGCTTCCTTTTCCTCATAAGCCTTAATATTTTGATGCCATTTTACAGTTCTCATGCTTTATTATCAGTTTCCAGTTTATCTTATCTCACAGTGTATTTATAGTTGTATACCTATTTTACATAGTAATGGAACTAGGGATCAGAAAGTTTTGTAACTTTCTTAATGCATCTGAAGTTACTGATAACATATGCCTTTTTAGCCCAGGAATTGAAATCTGCAATGGTTGGGACACATTCATCCTAGGATGTCATTTATCATGTATAATCCCAGAGATCGTTACTTCTCTCAAGTGTTGTCTTCTTTTGAAATTGCTTTCTCTTTCTCTCTTTTCTCCAGTTTGTGCCAGACTCAGAAGGATTATGTTCAGCTATGTTAACACTGCCTACAGCCTGGAGAAAAACTCTGGACACCCAAATGCAAACATTGCATTTGCCTGTCATATAAGTGTGATACTTGAACAGATGCTAAAGTTAAAGTCATCCTCTATAGGTTTGCTCTTATCACTCAGTTCTAGAGATACTCTCTAACGTTGAATTTGTTTAATTTTGTTTGCTTTTTATCATCAGCTGATTAGAGTGGTGGGCTTAGTGCAGATCCTTTTAGAGAAAGTGTTGCATTGGCCTCTTTGGGCTTCATGAAATATGAGGGTTAGCCTGCATTACTGTTAATTGCCTTCTGGATTCTGGAACTTGATGGTAGCCTTTCTAACCTTTGCAGGAAGAAGCTGTGGAGAAGCTGACTTTGTTCTGATACTTCAGAAGAACAGGCTCATCATTTCACCAAGGACCACAGATTCTAATGTTCCCAGTAAGGGATATGTAATCTTTTTCTTCACTCTAAGCATTTTACCATCTACCAACTCCATTGTGTTTTGTGCTATCTGTCAGATCATCCTTTTAATCTTCAACAGGGACTATCAGATGCATCATTAGAACATGCATAGTGCTTCCTATGCATGCTCAAGAGTTTCCGGGTACAAGAGAGTGAGTATCACTAAACAGTCTTAGGGTTCTTGGGTATACTTAGCATTGCTTTCAAGCATCTTCACATTAACTCACATACCACATTCTTCTTACTTTTTCTTGTTTCCATTGTGCTGTTGCTTATGGAAGCACATGACAAAGAAACACCACATGCCTCCGAGGAGATAACTATGTTAATGCCCCTTTAATCAGCACAGAGGCTGTCCTGCATGATCCTTAGCAGTCTGTGAGTTATTGAATATTCACTTGTGCTCACAAGAGAAGATAGTCACAAATAGTACCACTATGCCTATACTACACAGCAGTCTGAAGATGGTGAGTGTTCTGCTCAATACCCACACCAACACCTCTTTGTCACCATCTCTCCCTTCTAGATTACTGGCTAAACTAGAAAGGTATGTTAGCTACTTTTGTGATGCTGTGAGCAAATTTTCTTGACAGAAACAACTTAAGGGAGAATGGGTTCATTTTGACTCATGGTTTCAGAGGGCTCTGTCCCCGGGGAGTTGTAGCTCAGTTTCTGGTGGAGAGCTCTACAGTGTCTGTC
>CABHPP010147389.1:0-22248 GCA_902168425.1 Peromyscus attwateri
GTGTGTGTGTGTGTGTGTGGTTGTATGTGGTGTGTGTGTCTGTGGTATGTGTGTGTGTCTGTGGTGTGTGTGTGTGTATGTGTGGTGTGTGTATGTGTATGTGTCTATGGTGTGTGTGTGTGTGTGTGTGTGTGTGTATGTGTGTATGTTTGCATGTACATGCACATGCTCTTGTATGTGTGCATGCATGGTGTATGTGGAAGTGGAGATCAAAGGACAGCCTCAGACTTCATCCTTGGAAATACTGCCCATCTTCTTTGGGATCAAGACTCTCACTGGCTTAGAGCTCACCAATTTAGCCAGAAATCCTGGCTCTTAAACCGCAGGGTTCCTCCTGTCTCTGCCTTCCTCGTGGTGGAACCACAGGGGCTTTTCACATGGGTTGTGGGTCTCTAAACTCAGGTCCTCGTGTGTAGCCATGTGGTAATGGGGACATCTTCCAGCCTTTCTCTTATATGGCTTCCATAAAGCAAAACAATGGTGTAGGATGCCATGCTTCCTTCCTGGGATTTCACTGTAGCTGAACACAGCAGCCATGACCTGAGTCTCCTGTACTGAACATGACTCCAAGAGGTTTATTATTTTTATTTGGGTTTTTTTTTTTTTTTTTTTTGTGTGTGTGTGTGTGTGTGTGTGTGTGTGTGTGTGTTTTGTTTTGGTTTTGGGGTGTTTTTTTGTCTTTCGTTTTTTTACAACTTCAAAGTCTGAAAAAACCCATTTCATGATGTGCCCTGCTGACTAGACCTTCCACAACCACCTGGTGAGACAGATGTGAGGGGTTCAGCCAAGGGGCCAGGCCTTGGTAGCATGGAAGGCTGTCCTGCTGCTCATAGCCTGACTGTGGTCGGCATCTGCTTCAAATGCAGGTGAGGGAGGCCGCAGCCACGTCCCCATGGATCTCAGGTGGCTCGCGAAAGCAAATCCTTCCCCTATGCTGCCTGCTTCTAACGCTGTCTGGTTTTGTACCCTTGAAGCACATGAAATCCAGATCCCAGTTGCCAGGAAAGCATGGAAGGAAGATGCAGGGTGGCTAGGGTGAGTAGGCTCCCAGGATACAGAGACAAACTCAAGACAAGCCTTTTGTTCAGTCCCGGTTCTGGAATGCCTATAAAAAAACTTGGTAATCCCACAGAAAGCATGACCTTGGCCTCCCATGAACCATTCAGACACTGGTAGCCGACACTAGTGACGCAGTGAGCTTGGCTCCCCACACACTCCTAAGAAAGCCTCACATAGCCAGACCAGCCAGTCCACGGGGAAGCTTTAGAAGGTGGGAGTTGGCCCAACCAGGATCAAGAGAAGCTGCCTTTCTCTGGGGGCTGAGAGGAGGGTGGAGAGGCTGGAAACCACTCCTCCTCAAGCAAGGAGAGGGAGGAAGGGGTAGGCACTGAGCCTGAGAGTTCGGGTTTTGTGCAGGGAGGGAAAGCCACAGGCTTCCTACTGGAAGGAGAACTGAGCAGGCCAAGTGGATAAGCCAGAGCCGACAGACAAGACCGGGACAGAAAATTAACCCAAGGAAGCAATGTGGACAGTCTCATCAGGCCACAGAGCTTAGCAAGATTTCCACAGTGCCGTGAGTTCCACCTGTAGACACAGGTCCTCCCTTACTACGAAGCCCATCTTCAGTTCCTCAAGTTGTAGCAAAAACAAACAAAAATGAGCAATAAGTCTCAAATGAGCTGCTTGGATGTGTTAGGTCAGGCTTAAGGTGGGCAGGATGATTAAGGCTCAGGTCTGACCAAAAAGGATTTCTAGGGATAGCTGGGTTTGCCTTTTTATTTTTATTTTTTCTCTTAACCCAGGGAAACTGAGATTTTAGATTTAGTATTACCTTTGAATTTCCATGTTATGCTTGTGTTTTGTTTTGCTTTACTTTTGGTTTTTCGAGACAGGGTTTCTCTGTGTCCTGGCTGTCCTGGAACTCCCTCTGTAGACCAGGCTGGCCTGGAACTCAGAGATCCACCTGCCTCTGCCTCCTGAGTGCTGGGATTAAAGGTGTGTGCCACCACACCTGGGTACAATATTTTTAATTTGTTTTTAATTGTCTGTCTGCTGCTCAGAAGAGAGGAATGCACTGGGAATCAGGTACCAACTTAGCCTTGTCCAGAGCCCAGAGCTTCGGGTTGAGAGGCAGGGATCCCTCTGATGTTCTCATCCATGCCAGAGACCTGTAATCAGACCGGTCACAAAGACAACCCTGGTATATTTGAGGACATTCCTCAAAACAAGAGGTTTCAGGTCATTCAGGAAAGTGTTTGCTATAAAAGCACAAGTCCAAACTACAGAACCCACATGAAAGCCAAGCATCAGGGTGCACTCTTCAATCCCTGAGGGGAGGTGGAAACAGGTGGATCCATGGGCCTTCTTGTCCAGCCAACCTTCCTTATTTGGTGAGCCCCATATCTGAGTGAGAGACTCTGCCTCTAAAAACTGGGTGAGATCTGGATATGGCAGAACACGCCTTTAATCCCAGAACATGGGAGGCAGAGGCAGGTGGATCTCTGTGAGTTCAAGGCCAGCCTGGTCTACACAGAACATTCCAGGACAGCCAGGACTAAATAGAAAGACTCGGTATCAAAAGAAAAAAATGATGGAGGCTGAGTGAAGGTCAAAGGTTGACTTCTGACCTATACACACACACACACACACACACACACACACACACACACACACACACACACACACAGAGGAATGAACACAATTCTCTCTCTCTCTCTCTCTCTCTCTCTCTCTCTCTCTCTCTCTCTCTGTCTAAGAATTTTCAGACCATTGGTGAGATAACTTAAAATCTTGGAGCTGACACCAGTTCTCTGAACATTAGGGATACTTTTCTCCTTGTCCCTATTCTTCTAAGTGGCACCCCTTCATTTCATGTTAATTAATTCCTTTCACTCCCTCTCTTCCCTCCTTAATGGCTGCTTAAGTCACATCCCCCTTTCAATACCAGACTTTGGTCCTTTTCAGTCTTTCCCTTTCTGAGCCAATCCTTCCAATTTATGTACGTTCATGTGAGCTCTAGAAAAGCCAATTTTCTAAAAATGAGCTTATTTTTAGATGCAGGACCATCAGCATCATTACACTTTGCTTTGTGTGTTGTCTTGTGCTCTCTGGCGTTTACTGTTCTTCGGTCATTCTTTCCTTCATACACGTGTGCATGCATCGTGTGTAATTCCGTATCTATTCACAGAGCAGAAGTTCCTAGGAAGAACCCACATAAGCCACTGTTTCTGGGGATGCTATGTCAGGGAGGCCAAGTAAAACAGATGTGCCTCAGGTCTCCCATGGGTCAAACATCTGCCTGTGGGAGTCGATACAACATTCGCAAGCTGTGAGATAGCTTGCCCCACGTACCAACAGAGTGGCCCAGGTGGGGACAGAATGTACCTAATGATGGAGGATGCAAAGAAGGGAGTTCACTCAGTGATGCTTATGTCGCTGGATCCTAGCAGGGACTGGGACAAGTGGCTATAGTGTCACAGAGGCTGAGATTGGAGGGATGTCAACGTGACTGACACAGGCGTGGGAGGGTCAAGAGGAGGGAAGAGAAACTTAAGAATGGTGATAACTTGGAAGGGATATGCTTGAGAGAGAACACAAAAACCTAAAGGTGGCAACTGCTCTATCTTGAGTTGGCTAAGGAGGACTTCCCAGGGAGGTGAAGACTTCAGGAGAGCATATGGATCTTCCCAGGGAGTGGAGACTTCAGGGGAGCATGTGGATCTTCCCAGGGAGGTGAAGATTTCAGGAGAGCATGTGGATCTTCCCAGGGAGTGGAGACTTCAGGGGAGCATGGTGGACCTGTGTAGACAGGAGCAATGTAACAGGGCTGACGGTGATGGAGGTGATGGAAGCAGAACAGGTTCCAGTATATTCTCAGTTCTCAAATCTTCCGAGGGTGAATAAGGAAAGACCTGTGTGGTTGATATATTGTGCACCACAATAAACTTATCTAGGGTCAGAGAACAGAACAGTCACTAGATAGACTTAGAAGCCAGGCATGATGGCACACACCTTTAGTCCCAGGACTGGAGATCTCACGTCTTGCTTGAGAAACACACACGCCTTTAATCCCAGGAAGTGATGACAGGAAGCAGAAGGGTATATAAGGCATGAGGACCAAGAACTAGAGGTCTTTCTAAGCTTTTAGCTTTTAGCAGCAGTTCAGCTGAGATCCATTCTAGATGAGGACTCAGAGGTTTCCAGTTTGAGGAAACAGGACCCGATGAGGAATTGTCGAGGTGAGGTTGGCTGTGGCTAGTTCTGCTTCTCTGACCATTCAGAATTCACCCCAGTATCTGGCTCCCGGGTTTGTTTTAATTAATAAGACCTTTTCAGATTTGTGCTACAGACCTGATGCGTCAGGTGTTTGTCTTTTTCTGGTTCTTGGGGCTTGCTTCACCCTCTTAGGAGCTGAGCAAGTCCTTCTGCCCACCTCCAGCCTCTAAATCCTCACAGTGCTTTTTTGTCAGATCATTTCCACCATGAGTAGGAGAAACTTGAGATGCTCCCATTGCCTTCTCCACAGCTGGCCCAGGGTTTTCCCATCCTGCTCTGTGTGCCTGGAGCCCTCTGTGTGATGGAGTACCGGCTCTCCCGTCACCTGTCATGTCAGCACCTCACAGGGATGGCTAAATATTGACCATGAAGTATGTTAGTAAAGGTGCGTACGCTCCACACGGCTTCTTTCTGCGGTGTCGCTCCCTGGTGAGGAGGGTCGTCATGCTCCACTTTCACCCAGTTGACTTCCTCGGAACACCATGCCTAAGACCGATGGCATAAAAATGAGATGTGGTACTTGGGTCCCTGTGGGTGGTGATTTTTGTTTGTTTTGTTTTTTTTTTCGAGACAGAGTTTCTCTGTGTAGTTTTGGTCCCTGTCCTGAATCTCGCTCTGTAGACCAGGCTGGCCTCGAACTCACAGAGATCCACCTGGCTGTGCCTCCCGAGTGCTGGGATTAAAGGTGTGCGCCACCACCTCCCGGCTCTGGGTGTGTTTTGAATGACACTTGTACAAGCTGTGTGGTTTTCATAGGTTTCTCATGTCTCCACAGTAAACATCTGCACAGCCCTTCTTCCTCAGTTCTATGTGACACTTTCAAAAGGACATCCTTGAAATGTGTTAACACCTGAGGGTGGGTGTGTTCCCTCTGACACCACTTCCTGGGTCTTGCTGGGAGAGGTACAATTTGTCTTTCCCCTCACAGGATCAAGTTTGGGTTCTGTTTGTTTGTGACTGGGTCTTTCCCTGTAAGTGAGGCTTTAGCTATAGATTGTGTGGAAGCTGTTTTCTCAGATCAGCTATAGATATGCTGTCCTATTTCAAGTATTCCTGATGATAATGTTGGTGAGTTCTTCTACCACAGGCCTGAGTAAGAATTGACTTAATTCCACACTGTGTTTTGTCCTGCTCCATTCACATAAAAGATTTGTTGCATTGCTGAATATTTTAGAACCATGAAGGCCTTTGACGCTATGCTTGAATATTTCCGAGCATAAATAATTTGATTTAGAACTATTGTGGAACAGACTTGTTTTGATACCATTTTCATAGCGTGAGTCATCAGGAAGACTATTAAGGAAGGTTCTACTAAGATACTTTATTGAATGTCTGTGATTTGGGTGACACTATGGAGAAGCATATGAACAAGGTATGGCATGCATTCTTGCCCTCAGGAAATGATACACACATATTTACAAGATTATCCTTATTTATAATATGTACCCGGATAGTTTTTAAATGAGAAAAAAAAATATCAGTGTGAAGAAAGTCTCATGGACAGCAGGAGTAGGTTCCCATTTTGTTCTTCGTGATTCTAAGCATTGGTGTGCACCTCCCTCCCCGTGGTCACTCTCCAGTGGATGATACTTTCTCTGTGTGTAGGCACTGCAATTTCCTTATTCGTCTGTCCATCAGACTGTGCGGTCATGTGCAAATCTTTGCTATACTGGGAGGACGTACTGCAGATACCCATTTGAGACATGCATTCCATTTCCTCCAGGGGTACACACAAGGTGGATTTATGGGTCTTCTCAGAGTCATGTTTTTAAAACATGACTTAGAAATGCCCACCTTTTCCATAATGCCTGAGCCAGTGTGTATTCCTGACTGTGTAAGCCTTCCCCTTTTACATATTCTTGCCAAGATCTGTTCACATTTGACTGTTTGATAGCGGCCCCCCAGCAGGTGCAAGATGGCACCTCACTGTGGATTTTTTGCATCCCCTGCTGACAGCCTTTTCCTACCCATGTTGGCCATCATTGTGTCTTCTTTGGAGAAGTTTCTTTTCAAGTCTTCTGCTCATTAATCAGATCAATGATCAGTTTTACAAACTGAGTTGAATCTGATATTAACCCCGTAAGTACCACTGCAAATATTTTCTCTCATTTATAAGCTACTGTTTCACTTTTGCTATTCCATTTGCTATACAGTCTTCTGCTGGTTTGATATAGAGCTGTTTATTTACTTCTGGTTCTGCAACCTGAATGTCTGTCCTACTATGGAAATCATCATCAGCAGGGCCCATGCTAATGAGCCTTTCGTGTTCTCCCCCAGGGAATCTGTTACATCTGGTCTTGCATTTGAGTCTTGCTCGTCTTAAATTTTTGTATTTGTCCATGATGACAATAGAGCCAGACATCATCCCTTTGCCTATAGAAACGGAAGGAGAGGATAACGTCTTACAGAACTGGTAAGTAGGCCCTGTCCCTGCTGCTCACGTCCTCTGGCCTCCCTGTGTCTATTTCAAGGTTGAATATACTTGATCTGTGGTTTTCACACAGCACTAATGATATTTTGCACACTGGGAAGGGAGTGTTTGAAATCTCAGAAACTCTGCAAACAGATATTTCAATTATCTCTAAAGTTACGCCCACCATGACATGATCAAGAGAGACGACTGTTGGTCTCCATACTCAGATGGAGATCGCAGAAGCAGACATCTGAACATAATTAGTGCAAAGCTCCCTCCAGGCATCTTTCAACGAACATATAGAATAACACAAAGAAAAAATGAAAAACACCATGTCTAAGTTCTTTGCCAAGGAAGGGTCTATCAGGAAATGGTCAGAGTGGCTTTGGTCCATTAGGACTAATGTCATCATTTATTTTTAAAAAAAAAAAAACATTGATGGTAAACTTGGACCAAGAAGACTCAAGAGAGAAATAAATTTTAAAAATGTTTTCAGCCTTCATTTTTAGACAGTTTAAATTTCCCTGCAGATCCACGGTAGAGGTTTTCCTTACATCTCTGGATTTCTATTGAAGAGAAAAAACAAACAAACAGAAAACCAAGAATATGGGGCTGGAGAGAGAGTAGAGTAACACAGCCAGTCTTCTGCATACAAAGCTCTATGTTGGAAGGTGGCCATTTAGAAGCGACACCAACTGGGGGAGCAGGGTTGCATTTTGGTAGGAAACCGTGCCTTTGGTGACAACAAAGCAATCCATGGGCAACCCAGGACCAGACCAAAGAAAGGGAAAGCTCAAGGCAAAGGATAGGTTTGCCATAGAATGGAGAAAAGAAGGAAGGGAGCTTCTGAAAATGCCCCAGTAGATATGGCATGCCCTTCCTCTGGCAGACTGTATCCCAGGCTTCCTTCTCACAGCCACAGATGCTCATCATACTGGAATGTCACTTTGTGTGTGTGTGGAGGGGGGGGATTGAGACAGAGTTTCTCTGTGTAACCCTGGCTGTCCTGAAACTCGCTCTGTAGACCAGGCTGGCCTCCAACTCACAGAGCTCTGCCTGCCTCTGTCTCTGGAGTGCTAGGATTAAAGGTGTGCACCACCACCACCACCACCACCACCACCACCACCTGGCTTCGGATGTTATGTATAACATGAAGTAACAAGGAAGCCCACAGGCCTTGGCCCCTCCCTCACTAACCATCGCAATGCGAGCTCTGCTTGCAAGAAGGGCAAAGAGCAGAGGCCCCAGTGCAGCATCTCTCATCCACTAAACCCTGCATAATCAACAAGCTGACTCAGAAGCAGGTCCTGCCCCAGCTGGATTTTTGAGGGGAGTGTGATCTAGGTGATGCTCTGCCATGCAACCCCACATCCCCTGACTATAGGCACCTGAGTCTTGTTCAAAGCTGTTGAGTTGTCCTGTAGCAGGAGATGACTTTGGCCATAGGCGCTAACACCACGTGTGTTGTTCAAAGCTTCTGATTGGCTAACGCTAAGATGATTCTGTGGTTGACAATTATTCTCAAGAGGTTCTGAACACAGAATTCAAAGGTCACCCTGAAAAAGCACGTTTCATCCATAATACACAGAACAGGGGGGAGAGAGATTGCCCACAGCAATATGAAGGAAGGTTAAAGAGTTAGCTCAGAGAAGCAGAGTACAGGATGGCAGTTCCCAGAGGCTGGCTGGGGTGGTCATGGGACAGTCACAACTTCACTTTGATAAGAGCTCTGTATCTGAGAAATCTGTTGTATGACCTGGTGAGCAGTTAAAGAACAGTGTTGCACTCTTGAACACGCTATCAATTTTTCACCTCAGAAAATAAGTGAACATATGCATCTGACATTCCACAATGTTGCATGTTTCAAATTATCATGGTATAGACAAGTACAAATATCTGAATGATTCTTGGTAATTAAGATAATTTTTAAAATATATGAAGTTTGGTTAAAAGTTGTTCTTTAAAAGTTCAGTAAAATGATCATGTTAAAAAAAAATTTTTTTAAGAGTTGGCTATAGTTTCTAAACGCCCAAATTAGAGGTCTGTAAATTATGGTCTTTGGCCACAATGTCATATACTTTCTGCTTTTTAAATAAAGCTTTTTTTGGCACACATTCATGAACATTTATTCACACAATACCATGGATGCTTTGTTCAACGACCCAGAGGTGAGATGTTACAACACAGTGTATCCTTGAAAGCTTAAAACTATATACACTTCTTCTGAGCCTACTGAAAATATTTGCAGAATCCTTCTTCTCTTAAGAGAGATGGAAATACAAATCAGAACAGCAAAAATAAGTCCCTTTTTGGGAGCAGATGCACACCACATGTGAGTGTGTCTAACACCTTCTGCATCATGATTGAGGAGCCATGAGACCTTTTTACCAAATCTTCACTCAGTAATTACAAATGTTTTAACAGAGATTGCTGTATTGTGTCTTACGTTGGTGATTAAATTTCCAGCTCCTAGTTGGGAGAGAGAATTTTCAGGCTAATAGGCACCCTACAGTTCATTGAGTCTGCATCTTTTTATATGAGATATCTCTTTCACTAAATGAGATAATGAAATCAAGGCATTGGTGACCTACTGTCATGTTCTGCTCAGTTCAGGAGCCTTGAGTTCTTCTCGCCTCCCCTTGGCATCTAGTCCATAGCACTTCATACTTCTTGATGCATGCTTAATGGATTCACTCAAGGAAGTTCTATGGCATCTTCTTCAGTGGCCAACACCCAACAAAACAGGTGAATGACCTTAAAGCAGCCTCTGCTTTGGATGGGTCTGAGACCAGGCAGTCAATGGGAAGAAAAATGACCTAAGCCACTTCTGGTTTAACCTTCACTGGACTAAGGTTCTGGAAGACTCTGCCAAAGAAAGTCCCATGGGAGCCATCCTCAGGAAGAAGAACCCGTAGAGCAACACCCCCCCTCCATAGATGGTAACACAATGAGAACTGAGCTGAGCCAACACCCGAGCAGGTTCACCACAGTGACTGCAGTTCCACAGCTGTGCTTGTGTGGAGCCCTGTGGCTCAGCATGAAGGAGGTTCACTGAAAATTAAAACGATAGAAGCCAGCTCCAAGTGATGAAAGTGCATTTTCAAGGTCTATGAGGTCATCAGCTGTAGCTAGAGTTTTTCTGCCTGGCCCACAATCAGGACAAATCTCTGTCACCTGCCAGTCCCACAGCCGCTCAGACCCAACCAAGTAAACACAGAGACTTATATTGCTTACAAACTGTATGGCCGTGGCAGGCTTCTTGCTAACTGTTCTTATATCTTAAATTAATCCATTTCTATAAATCTATACCTTGCCACGTGGCTCGTGGCTTACCAGCGTCTTCACATGCTGCTTGTCATGGCGGCGGCTGGCAGTGTCTCCTTCCACCTTCCTGTTCTTTTCTCCTCTCTGTTAGTCCCGCCTATACTTCCTGCCTAGCCACTGGCCAATCAGTGTTTTATTTATTGACCAATCAGAGTAATTTGACATACAGACCATCCTACAGCAATCAGCCTTCTTTGTTGTAATTCTCTCCTTCTCCAAAGACAAGTCAGTCACACTCTAGATGGAAACCTAGGACTCACCAACTGCACCAGTGATAGTTGCTGTTAGCTTTCACTTGTGTTTATCCTCGGTAGCACACAGCAGCCTGAAATAAATATTGGTGCTACATGAAAATGAACTTGATGGTCTGATTTCTCAGCCTGTAAAGTTAAACAATTATCAGCAGGCTAGGCACGCGCGCACGCGCACACACACACACACACACACACACACACACACACACACACACCAGCATAAACAGAAGATATAAACAGAAGATATTAAAATTAAGAGGAGGGGCTAATTCCCATAATACAACAGCTGTTTATGAAAAGCCCCCCTTGATACTTGAAAGAATGAACCCCCCCATCAGTGTTTCGTGTCTTTGTGTCCATGGACCCTAGGAACTATACTGAGTTTAGAAGAAAATAGTGAGAAAGATTAAGCCTCCTGAAGGGGCTCAAGGAACCCCAGGAGAGTGTCACTCAATTTTCTGTTGATGTGGTAAAATGCCTGAAGAAATCAGCTTACAGAAAAAGAGACTTGTTTTCATCCTCAGCTTCAGAGGCATTGGTCCCTGGCTCCGTTGCTTTGAAAGGACTGAGCAAAGTCCAGAGTCAGTGTGAAGGGTGTCAGATTATAATGAAGACCACAAGTAAAGGGTTCCAGCAGCTCAAATGGAAGACCTGGGGTCTGATAGACACAAGCCCACTTAGGTACTCAGAGACAGAAAAACTGAATGGTGGGAGGGAGGTGACTCCTTTAGTTCTCCAGGCTAGCAAGAAGTCTGGACTTTATTCTCAACTGATGGGAGTCCATCAGGGTGCTGAAAACAGGGGAGGAATGGAGCTTGAAACAAGGCATAGGAGCCAGAATCTGTCTTAAGAAAGTGCTGTGGGGACTGCCAAGATGGCTCAGCGGATAAACCCTCACCAAGCCTGACAACCTGAGTTCTGTACCTGGGAACTCACATAGTGGAAGGGCATTCTGAGAACTAGAGATCTAGGGAGATGGGCAAAGTGCATACTGTGCAGCTAGTGGACCAGAAGGACCTGAGTCTGGATCTGCAGAACTCATGAAAAAAGCCAGAAATGGTAGCACACACCTCTACCCCCAGACTTGGGGAGGCAGAGGTGGGTGGATCCTGTGACCTTGTTGGCCAGACAGTCCGGACAAAATTTTGAGTTCTAGGTTCAGTGAAAGACCCTGTCTCAAAAAGTGAGGTGGAGAGTGATTAAGGAAGGCACTCAGTGTTGACCTCTGACCTCCACACATGCGCATTATGCACATGTGAATGAATACACACACACACACACAGAGAGAGAGAGAGAGAGAGAGAGAGAGAGAGAGAGAGAGAGAGAGAGAGGAGACAGTCATTTTGAATTGAAGACAGCAAATAATAGGAAAAGACAGGCTAAGAGCAGGTCGTCATACTTGAAGGTAACAGCAGTGGAGTTGAGGAGCTGCCATATAGATGAGGACTGAATAACAGGAGTGAGAGACAGCAGGAAGGCTGAAATCTTAGGCACGGATATTGCAGGAAGGGGGAGAATAAAGGATATTTGCTGATCAAACTTAAGAACACGTTAGTGCAGTGTGCACACACGTGATGTTAACTGCTTTCTACCTCTGCGCTTGCTGATGTGTTATTTTTTTTTCTTTTGCAAATCCATTTTCTTTCCTGGGAATTATTTCATCAAAATATAAAAACAAACTAAGATATGCCAAACTCACACTGCCGTTATCTAGACCTGTGAGACAAATGTATGCACATTAGTTCGTGGCTAATTGTGATTTCCACTCCAGAACCAATGCATGGGGGAGTTCTAG
This sequence comes from Peromyscus attwateri, assembly GCA_902168425.1. Taxonomy (NCBI): domain Eukaryota; kingdom Metazoa; phylum Chordata; class Mammalia; order Rodentia; family Cricetidae; genus Peromyscus; species Peromyscus attwateri. The sequence goes on from CABHPP010147389.1 coordinate 12,062, forward strand.
TGCAGCCGCATGGATATGGAGAGGAGACGGAGAGGACTCCAAGAAGGCTAAACCATTCTCAGAGGCACGCTGTCATCACCGACCTTTCAGCCTTCAGCCTTCATAATTCTGGAAAGATGAAGCTGAACTCTTGTCATTAACCACATCCCCGAAGACTCCTAAGCTCATAAAAGATAGACCAGAATGTTTGGGGGAGCTTTGCTATCGGTGTATTCTATAGGACATAAACAGAGCCTTGGACAAACTGCCTTGAACCAATGGGACCAGACAGACACTCTGAGCACCGCAGAGCAGACTGCTGCCCTCTGCTCACAGGTCTCCCTACAGGGCAGGGATGTTGGCACTGAACCCTCTCACCTACAATTCTCAGACTTAGAGAAAAACCAGAAAGATGTACAACATTTGAATCTGCAAGCAAACGCCACCCACCCCAACCAGATAGAGATTTGTGACTTATTTATACTTTTATTTCCTGCTCTGAAGGAGAAACTCTACATTTTCTCACCTTCTCAGTAGGCTCGCGACTCCAAGCCGAATGTCTACCCAGTGGCAAGCCACTCATTATCTGAGCAGTCTGGAGCCATTATCTTCACAGCAATGTATTAATGCAAGGCCATTAAACAAACGGGGTGCTCTTTGGAAATGGTTGATGAGGCTCATTTTGGAATATGAATATCATATTTATTGCTGTTTTATGTGTAGCGCTCAAATTGATGGTTAATTCTTCTACCAGTGGCTCATAGTGAGGGCCATTAAAAGGGGGGGTAGCCATTTTCCCCCTTTTAAATAGGTAGGATGTGACCTAATTTTAATAGGAAAACAAACAAAATGGTTACCTTTCTAATACATGTTGAAACCTGAAGCTGGGGAGATGACAGCTCAGTGAGTGAAACGTCTGGCGTGCAAAAGGCACAAGGACCCATGTTCGGATCCCATGTCAAGCCAGATGTGCTGGGCACACCTGTAATTCCAGTGCCCTCACAGGAAGATGAGAGCAGAGACAGGAGAGTCCCCAGAAACTCATGAGCCAGCATGCTTGTGTGCAGCCGTGCGAACAGCAAGAGTCTTTCTAAACAAGCCTGGGACTTTAGCGTCAATGTGAATGTCAGACTAGATAGGAGAGCTGGGGCCACACGGAGAGATCATATAGAGCAGTGGTCCTCAACCTTCCTCATGCTACGACCCTGCAATACAGTTCCTCGTGTTGTGGTGACCCCTAATCATAAAATTATTTTTTATTGCTACTTCAGAGCTGTAACTTTGCTACTGTTATGAATCATAATGTAAATATCTGATACGCAGGATCTCTGATATGCCATCCCCAAAGGGGTCGTGACCCACAAGTTGAGAACAGCCGGCAAAGAACAATAAAGAAAAAAAAAACCCAACTGACAAGTCTAGAATCCGTTCTTGTGGAGGGGATGGACTCAGCAAGGGATCCTGGGCATGGAACACTCCTTAAAAGCCAAATATTTTTCCAAGCACAGTTCAACTCAATGGTTCTTATTGAAATACCATGAGCAGTTAAATTTCACCAAGCTCCTCAAACTAAGGCCGTCTCTATGTTAGCATCATTGTGACAAATCGGCTGTGATGTTGTTATTGCATTCTGGATGGCCATGGATAGGATGTTTGCAGTTGAGAGTGTGTATGGGAAGCCTTTATCTTGAGTAGCCACCATCATCAAAGTTCTTGGGACAAATGGCTTCCCATAAAGACTATGCTAAGAAAACCTGGAGCCAGGGTGTCACAGATAGAAAAAAAAAATTATCAGCAAGACTGCAAAAAGAAATAAGCCGTGTTGCTACATTATGATGAGGTACTAAAGTCTGTTCACCTGCAGTAGATAGAATCTTCCAGAGCAGCCTGGGGTGCTTAGACAGGTCTATCCATGCTGTCCTTTTGTCTTTGTAGTGAGGACAGACATACTGCTCAGCACAGACACCAGAAACACATGTGACTTGATGTGGACTGGGGTGACCAAGGAGCTGAGTTCCTCATTGTGCTTTTATGTGATTGACTTAAAATTCCAGGAGCCCCTTGTGGCTGGCAGAAACCATCCCCACCAAACAGGATACTGATTACAAAAGCATTAGACTCCTCTGAGCTGGACAGCTGCTCCTTCATTCAACCGATCAAAGTCATGGGATGTGTCCACTCCTGTGTTTGGTGATGAGAGACATGGATAAAGGAGCAGCCCCACTCTGAGAATCCTGTAGCTGATAGGGGACAGAGACAAAGAATGAAACTTGCACAGGTCTCTGGTCTCTGAGGCAGTGGGGAAGATATATGTGAGCAGTGAGTTTAGGTGGACTCTGTACTTGGAGTGGTTGGAGTGAACATGCATTCAGAAAACTGATTTGTTTTCTTTTGCCATTTTAGAGACTGAAATTTATCAGGAACTGAAACATTTGGCTCAAGGTCCTGAAGTTTGAGGAGTCCAAGGACATGGGCATCTACTCAGTATCTAGTGAGCTCTCCTTGCTCCATTTAACACAGCAGAGGCATCACACAGCAAGACACATCAGTATGCTAGCTCAGGACTCCCTCCTTTTCATAGAATATCCAAGGGCATGATGTGGTCTGACCCTCAGGACCTCACCTAGTTTATGACTATAAATACCTCCAAATGCCCCACCCCCAGATTGCATTAATATGTGATTCTCAAACATGAGCTTTTAAAGAACACCCTTAAACTATAGCAGTAAAGAAAGACCAACTAGGACATTCCAGAGAGAAGAAATGTATAAACCAATAGTAGAAGGCAACATTGTATATAGCAAGTTATTTAATATGGCTAAATACAATATAGCTATATACAATACAGCTACATACAATGTAGCTAAATACAATATAGCTATATACAATATAGCTATATACAATACAGCTATATTCAATGTAGCTAAATACAATATAGCTATATACAATATAGCTATATACAATATGGCTATATACAATATAGCTAAATATAATATAAATATATAACAATATAGCTAAATACAAAATACCTATAGAGGCAATATAGCTACTTCCTCTGAATTCTAACATTCTCTCCTGGAAAGAACAGGAAAGTTCACAACACTTGGCAAGTAGAGAGAGTGTCACAAGTTCAGGAAGCTACTGAGTTTAGAGGGTTCTCACAGCCCTGCTCAAGATTACATATACAGTGATGGTTGCTGGGGAGAGACATGGCTTCAAGTTATGCAGGAAGATCCAGAGAGGCAGGTTTCATGAGCTGTCACCCATGCTAGGTGGAATGTGGTGTTTCAGATGCCTCTGAGTCACCCATGTTCTTGTGAGTAACCACAAAAAAACCCATGGTTCACTCAGCCACACTTGGGTAGAGTCATTCCTTAGGTCTGTCATTGTTGAGCTATCTGTGGTAAAAGATGTTTTCTCTTAGATTCCCAGGAAAAGCCACACATCCTGTGGCACCTAGATGCAAGGCAACCTCTCCTTCACACTGCCTTCATCTGAATGTCTGTTCCCCGTGGAGCTTTTGTGTGCTTACCACTCAGCCCACAGGCTTCTCCAGGGTCCCCTTCCCTACAGGTCTGTGTTTCTACTCTGGCCAGTTGCTATGGTGGTATTGTGTTCCCCAAAATATTGTGCACCCTAATAAACTTATCTGGGGTCAAAGAACAGAACAGCCATTAGATACAGAGGCTAGAAAATGGTGGCACTCACACCTTTAATCCTAGCATTCCAGAGGCAGAAATCCCTCTGGATCTCTGTGAGTTCAAGGCCACATTGGAAACAGCCAGCCATGGTGACACACACCTTTAATCCCAAGAAGTAAGCCTTTAATCCCAGGGAGTGATGGCAGATAGCAGAAAGGTATATAAGGCATGAAGACCAGGAACTAGAAGCATTTAGCTGGTTAAGTTTTTGGCTGGTTAAGCTTTCAGGCTTTCGAGCAGCACAGTTCAGCTGAGATTCATTCTGGATGAGGACTCAGAGGCTTCCAGTCTGAGGAAACAGGATCAGCTGAGGAATTGGCAAGGTGAGGTAGCTGTGGCTTGTTCTGCTTCTCTGATCTTCCAGCATTCACCCCAATACCTGGCCTCAGGTTTGATTTTATTAATAAGACCCTCTAAGATCCCTGCTACAAGTTGCTATTCAGTTGACAAGTGTCAGTCCCTATGGCTCATAGCCTGCTCATGGGAGACATTCCTATTGAATCATCACGTGACTAAATATCAAGAAAAGCAGTCAAGAGGGGGAAAGTTGCATATGTAAACACTAGAAAAACAACCGCAGGAGTCTGGAGGAAGGGCCACGAAACAGAAAGGGTTTTGTTGAATTGCTTTGCATTCCATTTTAAAGACCAAATCTGGAAGTTGTATTGAAGGCATACATCTTCAATTTGTATAAGAAAAATAACACACAACTCAGCCAATCTATACTCAGAGAGATCTTGGAGGTATGTCAGTATTTGGGAAATGGGTGTGAATTTTTATCTTTTCCTGTGATAGTAAGATACTGAAGACACTGTGTATCAATTTTCTGACACGTTGTTTACGCCAATTTTTCAATTAACTGACGAATTGCCTCTCTGGTTTCTATCTTGTTGTGACCTCTATACTGAACAGTCCATCATGGCAAGAGTTTAGTGTGGCATGGAGATAAAAAGGGGCTCTGAGGAGGCCAGCGCCACACCCATGATCAAGGCAGTTCGTGCTTCGATAGTAACAGAGGCAGAACAGTGGATCAACAGGGTCAGAAGGGAGTGGATCTCCCAAGCCACAGCTGCATTTCATTCTAAGGAGATGGGACCTGAGCTGAGAGTATGAGATACAAGCTTCATGAACAGGCTGAGAAAGCAGATGTCAAGCGGTACCTTAGCAGTAGCAGCAAGAAGTGGAATTAGGGGCTGAAGAGATGACTCAGTGGTTAAGAGTGCCCACTATTCTCCCAGAGGACCTGGGTTTAATTCCCAGCATCCACATGGCAGCTCACAAGTGTCTGTAACTCCATTTCCAGGAATTCAATGCTCTCTTCTGATCTCCTTGGACACCAGGCAAGAACATGGTGTACATATATACATGCAAGTAAAACAGTCATACACATAGAATAAAATAAATTATTTTTTTTTCTGAAAAAGAAGTGCAATTGTTCTGTTCTTAGAAATCCAGCCAGGATGGGAGCTGAAGACCTGAGTTTGATCCCCAGAACCCATGTGAAAAGAGACGGGGAGGCCGTGGTGGCAATGTTTGTAATCCCAGCGCTGAGACGGTGGAGACAGAAAGGTTGTTATGGCTACTGCCCAGGTAGACTAGCTGAATTGGTGATGTCCAGGCAAGTGAGAGACCTTGTCTCAAAAAACCAAGATGGAGAGCAACTGAGGAATGACAGCTGAAGTTGATGTCTGCCATCTACGTGTAAGCACACACACATGCATGCACACAAACACACACACATGCACACACATATGCATGCACACCACACACGAAGTGAAACTGAAGAAGAAATCCAGAGGAGACACAGTGTGAAACAGAATGTTCAGAACAAAGATGTCTCAACCTGTCACTGGACTTGTATCCTTTCCTCATGCACATGGGATGTGAGATGGTGGAATTGAACCTACAACTGTAGAAGGAAACCTGGACAACCCACAGGAAGCAACAGACAGCCTTCGCAGATGACCAGCCTTTATGGATGAAGGCAAAAGCCTGAAGGAAGGGAAGGTGAAGACACAAGTCAGCTGACCAGTCAGGGTGTGAACTAGGTGAGCACATCTGGGAAGCATGGCCTGAGCAAGACTCCACATCCCTGTGCCATTAGACACGTTCTAGACATCAAAGCCCGTGCTGCTAGTGGCTAGCTGTGCGAACACAAGAAGCATGTGGTATTTCCAGCAGGACTGCGATTTTCCTGTCTCACAGTTTTTAACTCAGTGTTATGACTAGGCTGCAGATATATGCTAATAAGATACATAAATATGATACAATATGTGAGTTTCAAGTGACACATACCTAATCCTTCTCTTTGTTGTGCAGACATAGGCTGTGAGGTCAGAGACTTCTGGGTGAAGATTTGGCTTAGTGAAGAAAGGTCGTCAGCAAAAGGGAGGAGTTGCCTCATGCCAGTCAGGGAAGGCACTGAGCCCTTGGCAAATTTCCTCCGAGGTCTGAATGCTAGTCCTTAACATGCCTTCCAAAGAAGCTAGACAGTTTGATAATTAGAGAAAGGCTCTTTTGTGAACACACTGGGCACATTCTAAGTGGCTGGTGCCTCGGGGTCAGAGGTTAATGGCAGTTAATCTATTTAATATTTTAAAATTTCATTTTATGTGTATGGATGTTTTGTTCACTTGTATGTCCCTATATCATGTGTGTCTGGAGGCATCGGATCTCCTGGAACTGGAGTTACAGAAAGTTGTGAGCTAACCATGTGGGCGCTGGGAATCAAACCAGAGTAAACCGGTTCTCTTCCTTACTGAGCTAATTAAGACCTACACCCCCAGCTAATGCATCTATATACAAATAATGACATGGCTAAGCTTTGGATGCCTCTGCAGTATTTATATAAACAAGGACAGAATAAACTTACATGCGCCTGTGTGTATTTTATAGAGAATAGTATGTATCGTGACAGATAATAAAGTCATAATTACAGCTACACATAAAGGGTTAACATGCGAGTGTAGGTGATGCTGAGAAATCTCACGATCTGTGATGACAGGTCAGTGTGCCTTTTCTCCGCCATTTTCACGTCACTACAAAAACAAGCAGCATTTTTGTTAACTGGGTGTTAAAGGACCAGTTACAAGCTTTCAGAACTTACATTTTACACATCAACATTCTGTGGTACAATTTTTTTTTTTTTTTTTTTTGTGGTGCCTTCAAGGAAAGGATGATTTTCTTTACTATCAAGGCCTCAAGGGGTGTCAGAGAATACTGACAACTCAAAACTTAAATTCCAGCTTCTCTCCTTACAAATGTCCGGGAACATGTTAAATAATTTTCTAAGACTTTATTCTATATGTGAGCTTAATAAAGGCAGCAACCCCAACTCCCTAGTGTATCAGAGTAAACACTAGCATCGTGCAGCCATTTTGCCCAATGACCAGTACATGATAATAGGCCAATAAACATTAGCTATTACCACAGTACATCAAATAATTACGTCTGGGATGATTAGAAAAATACAAACAACACCTTGGAGGTAATGATGAAGGTCGACTGCAGGTCTGACATGTCAGGGAAGAGCCTGATAATCTTTCCATCAGGGCTCAGCACACCATATTATTTATAGAAACAACAGCTCTTAAGTGGAATTATGTGCTGGGGACACAGCTCAGTGGATAAAGCACCTGAATTTGATCCCCAGAACCCTGTAAGAAGGCTAGGGGCTTGCAATCCCCTGCATTAGGGAGGTGGAGCCAGGGAATCCTTGGGACTCCTTAGCTGCCCAGTCTAGCCTGTTTGATGAGTCTCAGGCCAGGGAGAGACCTTGTCTCAAAACACAAGATGAATGGTACGAGAGGAGGGTCACTCAAGGTTGTCCTCTGGCCTCCACCCACATGTGTACCCACATGAACATGAAAATGCACATGCATATGAGCACATAAATATACACAAAACAATACAACAGACTCTTTGAATCATTACACAGATTTGGAACGGTCAGCTGAATCCTAGGGATACTCATGAAGTAAGAGTTTTCTAGTCAATTGACCATGAGTGGGGTCAATTCCAGAAAGACCCTGTCATCAAGTAGGGCAAGTCTAAGGGTCTATATGATCCTCTCTAAAATGGAGACTCCTGGGAGTAACAAAGCCATTACCACGAGTCTAGGTGGGATCCACCAAACACACTCAGACCTCAGGACTGGAGGTTCCACAAAAACAGGGGAAAAAAACAAACAAATAAAAAAAAACCCTAAAACCTATAAAGGCAAAATTTATCTTCTGATCCTCCCAAAGGACCATCTTCCATGAAACCCAAGCCATCTGAGATTGGCCATAGGAATCATGACCATCTGGGGACAGGAGTAGGGAATTTCCAGCCCAGATAGAACATGGATAAGACAGCAGAAGGCCAAAGGGCAGGGGAAGGGGACAGCTATAGAGGACAGAGACACTACACCTGCTCTGGTGATCTGACTCACAGGAGGCCAGCAGAGGGGTGGAGCTGCGTAGGACCAGACAGAACCCACGCTGACTACACAGAAGGCTGTGGGTGTCATCAGGCAAGAGGAGTCCAAGAGCCCAGGTGAAGGTCTGTTTTTTTCAAGAAGCTGCAAACCAAGAAGAGATCTGGACATGGTGAGAGAGAGCTTCAACCCACAAACACCCAGTAACAACCATGGGCTGGTGACTGCCCCACTCACTGCTTTAGAGCCTTGATGGTGATGCGGGGGTGGTATGTGCATTGTAGGGCATCTGACAGCACCCCGAGCATCTACCCACTTGATACCAGCAACCACTCCCCCCTGTCTGCAGATGTTTCCAGATGTCTCTTGCTTGAGGAACAGGGTCAGAATAACCTACAGAAAGAAGCTCCTGTTTCTCACTCATGAGGTTTCACCTTGGTTGATTGAGAAGGGCTTGCAAGGGAGCTGCTGGTGTTTCCAGACCCAACCCTTCCTCAAGTTATGAAAGCAGGTGAAGGCAGCCATGCATTCGCAAGCATGACAACACACACAGCAGATATCATTCATTTATTGTTTTCCTTGAACCTTGTGTCACCACAGGAAGCCCACTGCACTGTAGTGAGGGGCCGCTTCACCTCTCATGGGCTGTGCCTCCTTCCTACTTATATCCCTGAAGCCCAACAGGGTTTGTGGCAATCCTACTTTCTCCATGAACATTTATTAGTTAGTTAGCTAGTTAGTTAGTTAGTTAGTTAGTTAGTTGAATAAAATAATGAATGAAGCAAGGAGTAGGACATAGGAAAATGTGTGCTGTCTATACACCATAAAAGACTCCTCACCAAAGGCCACTGTGCATCACTTGCTCTTTCTGACCTTGCATTGAGCTGGGAGTTCCAAATTTAGCACAGTGATTCCCACATCTACAGGAGCTCCCACAGGCAGAGCTGTGAAGCACAGGCTTTTTCCAGATTAAGAGTTGATGTCTAATTCTCCAAACCAGGGGCGTGCTCATGGAGCCACCGTGAGCCAATGAGCAACATGCTCACAGCCATTGTGGGTGACATCTGTTCCCATATTTGACATGCTCTCTGCAGCCAGGACAGGGCTGATCTTCAAGCTGCTGGTGCCAAGCAACACATGGCTCTACAGCCTGTGTCGCTCTGATGGATGTGGCCTCCTCTTTACAGCTGGGTATGGCTCGAGCCAAAAGGTTACCTACCGTACCCTTGAAAAATGAATGAAACATCCGTGTGTGCTGCTGTGAGTTATCAAATCGGTCCCCATGAGTTACCCAAACAGACAGCATTTCAAGGAGATTCTCGTCCATTTAGACACAAATATTCTCTTCCCTAAGAAAGTTCTCATGTGCTCAGAGCACAGCAAAGAGAGCTCCGAAAGTGTGCAGAATGGCACTGGGAATCTAGACCAGTTAGAGAGAGGCTTTGATCTGCCTCAGTCTCCAGAAGCCGCAGAAAAAGCCCCAGGTGTGGCAGCATACACTTGCAGCACCAGTGCTGGGGAGGGACAGACCGGTAGATTGCTGAGGTTTATGAGTCGGACAGCATGGAGTTCTTGACGAGTTCCAGGCTGGTGAGACATGCTCTAGAAAAAGCAAGTGGACAATGTCTGAGAAGCAGAAGTTGAGGCTGTCCTCTAGCCTCGGGATGTACTAACATGTGTACATATGCACCCTCACCCACATATGCATCTACACATACATGGACACATGTATAGTTATTCCCATGTTTGCCTGTACACACACACACACACACACATGCACAAACACACACATACATTCACATACACACACACACACACACACACTCATGCATACATGCACACACACACACATGCATGCATAAATTGATGCACACTCTTCAGCCAAATCAACTATCTTAGTCACTGTGCTATTGCTGTGAAGAGACTCCATGACAAGGCAACTCTTGTAAAAGCAAGCATTTAATCAAGCACTTGCTTACATTTTCAGAAGGTTATTCCATTATCATCATGGGAAAAGCATGGCGGCATGCATGTGACTGGAGCAGTAGTTGACAGCTACATACACCCAGAGAGAGAGAGAGAGAGAGAGA
>CABHPP010147389.1:22348-32849 GCA_902168425.1 Peromyscus attwateri
TTGTGCCACTCCTTGGTGCCTAAGCATTCAAATATATAAGCCTCTGGGAGCCATTCTTATTCAAACCACCCCCATCAATCTTCAATGGATTACCAAACACACAAAAACAAGCTGTGCAGAGCCTGAGGCTGCCTGTGCTGTGTCCCCTACGGAGGGCGTTGAGTCCTGCGTCCATCTCTTTATTTTATGAATCACTGTTATGCCCTCAGATGCCACAACTATTTTCAAACAGTTCGATTCAGCCAGCTTTAATCACGCCAAGCATGAAGGCATGAGTGGCCACTGCTTTGCCTAATGTGCCTGTTGGTTTTGTCCTAATAAAATCTGTGTTCTAGAGATGAATGTCCTGGGTGTGTACCAACTACATCACTGTGATCCACAAGGACCCACACAGCCCCTAACACACAGCCCTGCTTTGTTTGCAGACTGGAACACCTCATCACCACTTTCCTCTCCAGGGTCCTCCCATGCATGCCGCCACCTCAGCAGTGGTTTTGCTTTCTCAGGCTTCTATTCCCCCTGGTCGATCAAGGTCTAAAAATATTAAGTGGAAAGGTCTAAAATTAGTAAGTTTTATATAATATTTATTACAGTGTATTAACATTGCATTTTATTAGTTATTGCTAATATCCCACTTGTGTAACTTATAAACTAAATGTTATCATAACTGTGAACTACAGGAAAAGGCACTGTCCATCAACAGAGGACCACCTGAGGCTCCCAGAGCCCATCACTGGTCCTGGAATGTGTTCTCTTTGAATAAGGCTGTCACTGCAGTCCTTCCAGCAGCATGGCCTTGTCCCTTTCCTGAGGGCCCAGTTCTCTTTACTCTGCTTCAAACGAACAGCCCTTAGATACGACACTTTAGACAATTTAATCACAAAATATCTGATTTCATTGGTTCCCCAGCACTCTGTAAGCCCACTGAGGGTCAAGAACACGGACTTTAGAATGAGTCTGTCCGGTATGAGAAGGCTCCATGCTGCTACTGCAGTTCAAACAAAGACAAAAATGCTCTGGCTTTGGCAATGGACTGTGAGCAGCCTTTGGGAGACAAGGTCAGTTGGTGGGTGAAGATTGTTCACATGGACAGCCCATGCGATCTGCTTACAAGATTGACCAGGGCTGGAGAAGTTCAGATGTTGAGCTTGCAAGTGACACAATCAGAATTGGAAATACAGGTCCTGATTATATAGCATTAGTGTCCCCCAGTGCAGGTGACTCAGGAGAGGTGGAATATAGGAAATAGGGTTCTCTGATCTGCAGCACATGGGTGTGGGGAAGCCATTATCAGTCTTAGCCTCTTGATAGAAGGTATTTCAAACAACTGAGACATAATTTAATTGTCATAGACCTAAACTGCTGGCTTCTTTCTCCTGTGACAGTAGATAAGGGACTCTGAACTGAGCGCAATGCAACCAACACTAAGGCAGGCAGTGTCTCCAGATATTTCCTGACTGTCACCGTTTTTCCTTTGAGAACTTTGTCCTATAAAAACCTGCTACAAGAACCTTGAAAATCATCACTGCTACCTGTCTCCAGAGCTTGAGCTCATGTCTCTGGAAGCAGCATCCTCCATCCATGCATTAAGTTTTAGCTTAGCTGAGACACTCCAGTCACACTGGCTCTGTCCTCTATGTTCTGGTCCCTCCACAAAGCCATAGTGGTGTGTGTGTGTGTGTGTGTGTGTGTGTGTGTGTGTGTGTGTGTGTGTGTTTGCATGTGTATGGCCTGAAAATAACAGGGAAAATAACAGAGAAATCCCTTGAAAAGCAGCTTTCTTATTCAAGGAAGAAATTTTGAATCTAAGACATCCCAACTTTTGTGCAATTCAACATCCAGCTTCCTGTCGCTCTTGGCATCACATTTCTCCAAACACTTAAGCTCTATAGGAATTTAGACCTCACCCTTAAAAGGGCATCAATGTATAACCATGGGTTGTTCTAACAAGCGTCTAAAGGCATTTGATGATCTGCTTAACAACACACACTTCTAAACAACTCTCTTTTAAAGATGGAAAACAATGCCAGATATAGCAGCCCAAGCCTGTAATCCCAGCACTTGAGAGACAGAATGTGCATTATGTTGGTCAATTGTGATGTGCTGTTTAAGCTTGCTGAAAAGTGGGTTCTGGAAGTGGGGTAGACCCACTGCCCCGATTGCACATCGAAGCACGTTTGTCTCAGAACTTCCTCCAAGGCCCTTTGTCTTGAATTAGACTGCCCCCCATCCAGGATCTGTAATAGGGAGAGAGAAAAACAAAGAGCAGCTAGTGGGAATTTAAAACATCGAATCCTTGAGAGCAGCTATATGGCAAACCATTTCTAACATATTACTATTTCTTACTCTATAATACAGAATTCCCTGCAGTGTAACTGAGAAGCCCAAAGCTCATCTACAGATACAAGCTCAATTGGGAACTCCAGCTGGCTGCCTCATCTTCCCTAGTCAGTTTCCGCTGGATGCTGTAAACTTTCAATTTAATAGCGTCTCCTTTGTTTAGTCTCTCTATCAGAATGCCTCCCCCCCCATTATCTGTTGGATGCTGTAAGCTCATTTTGGATGATGTTTTGCTGTCTATCTCCTGTTTCTGTCTGTCTGCTACTCGCTATTTGTCCTTTTACTTTTGCTGACTTTTATACTTCAAAAACTCCTTCACTCACAACTGGAAGTCTGCCTTTCAGCTATAGTTGGTCATTCTCTGGGCTAGGCAAAACAGAAGGGTGAGAAGAGTTGTCTTGAGTCCAAGGACAGTCTAGGCTGTACAGTGAGTACCAAATAGCCTGGGAAAGGGTTGGAAAACAATGGCCACTCTCATCGGCTTTAAAAGGAAGGAGGCAGAGGATGAGAAGGATAAGGGAGATCAGGTGTATTGGAGGGTGGAGTAGCTGCTTTTCTTGTTACTGAGATAAAATATCTCACAGAAGTAACATAAGAAAGGGAGAATTGATTTTTAGCTTGAGTTTGATAAGGGAGACCTGTCTGGTGATGCAGAGGCAGGAACGTGAAGCCACTGGTCATCATGTGACCACAGTTAGTAAGTAGAGAAGACTATGTTGTTTCTTCCTTTTTATTCAGTTCAGGACCCCAGCCCGCTGCATGGTGGGTCATGTCACCTCAGTTAATCCAGAAACACCCTCATTGAATGCCCATGGTGATTCCAAATCTTGTCAAGTAGACAACGAAGATGACCCATCCTAGGAAGGGGAAGTGGAGTGGACAAGTAGAGGAACCATCCACATGAGCCAATCACTGGGCAGGAAGGATGGGGAATCCTTCTATTCAAAGGCAGAAAAGTTACTGGAGAAGTGAGCCCACAGCCACCTCAAAGTCAATGCCACATTGGCATAGACTTTTCAGTTCTTCTCATGTTTGCAAGGAAGCAGTGGATGTTGGTGATGGTTGGAAATGTGGAAGATCTAGGTGGACAGGGAACGGAGCGCAATTCCTTGTCTCTGTGACACAGGAAGGATTGTATAGCCCAATATAAAAGGAAACTGTGCACAAAATCCCACACAGGAGCATTCACTATAGCAACAAAGGAATCGATTTGCTAAGCTGTAATTGTTTTTATATTTACAATCTCACCAATAAATTAAGGTTTAGTGCTCTAATTACACTGTGTATTCCAGGACCTGAACGTGCTGGGCTCACTCACTCCACAGCTGGCAGATGGTGTAGAGCAGATGATTCTCCTGTGGGGAGCTGTGGAACTCTACAGAGAGGGAGATAATTATACACAGTAGTTCTTAGCTGTTCTGACCATGTTGATGATTCCAGCCCAACTGTGCATCACCTACAATGTCTGTGTTGCATCCTCATTTTGAAAACTTCATATTTCTCATTATCCATCTTTTTAGAACGGATTTTCACCATTACACAGAAATTCAGGCCTATTATTATAAAACATATTGCGAATGTTCCTGTTAACTGATGGAGCCTATGTGTTTTTCAGGTGGATTCCTTGCTCTAACTAAACTCTTTTCATTCAGAGACTTGTAGAAAAGTTCTCCTAAGCTTTGAGTGGCTACTGAGCAGCTGAACCCAGACAACAGACCAGACTAAGATCACTGCACAGATCTGGAGGAAGGATGTGGGAATTAGATGTCAGCACTGACATGCAATGTAAAATCTCCTTAAAAAACGAGAAGGTCGAGGGTGACCCAATACACACACAGAGTCACTGGTATTTCCAAAGTGCTTGGCAAATTCCAGTTCTCATATGCACAGAATGTCCTCTCAAGATGGAGTTGGGGCCAACATCTTACCAGACATGTGAACTGACCCAGATAAAAAGAAAGCCTGATCCTCTCTCCTACTCCTTACTATGAGGCCCCCTTTAGGACACAAGATCCAGTGACATGAAGCACGTGATCATTCTCAAGGGATTCAGTTCTGCCTTGGACTACATCCACACATTCATTGCTTCTGGCACCTGTAGAATTAACAGAGTTTCCCAGTAGAGCTGTGTCATATGCTTACCTATCTGTGTGGCTAGAATTTCTAGTTTGTTGAGACCCAGGTAACAGCTATTATGGAGGAAGGAAAGTTGGGTACATGACCTGCTTGACCCTCAGGTTTCCTAGTCACTTTGTATGTAAGAACAATTCTACATATTCCACTATAAAAATATAATAAAAATAATTAATAATGTAAATAAAAATATTTATAAAATTTCATTTTAATATGACCACTTCAAATAATGCCCTCCCTTGTAGACTCATAAAACAAATTGCCATTTAAAAATTTTTTCTTAAAAAAATGTATCGAACGCCGAGTGGTGGTGGCACACACCTTTAATCCCAGCAATCTGGGTGGTAATCTGGGTGGCAGAGCCAGGCGCATCTCTATGAGTTTGAGGACAGCCTGGTCTACAGAGTGAGACCAAAAAATCAAAAAAAAAAAGTATCAAACAAGCCTAAATTATGGGTTTTACTAATGTTAACTTGTTTTTAAATATATGGAATGTTTTTTAGAATTTTGACTCTATGAATATTAAATATTAAATTTTTCTATCACAACTAAACATTTTGGTTTTTTATTATAAAGTAAAAATCTAGAGTTACCTTTGTAGTTGTTTACTGTGTTGCCGTGATAAAACACTGTTCAAAAGCAACTTTAGGAAGAAAGACTAAATCCACCATCGAGGCAAGGCAGGAACTGGAGCAGAAGCTATAGAGATGCTGCTTACTGGTTTGTTCCCAATGGTTTGCTCAATTACCTTTCTTATATACTGCAGGAGAACTTATCTAGGGATGGCACATCCCACAGTGTGCACATCACCTCTGCATTAAGTAACAATTAAGAAAATGTCTGACATGCACAGCCAGAGGTCAGTCTGATTAAGGGAATTCTTATTTATGATTCCTTCTTCCCAGATGACTATAGGTTCATGTCAAGTTGACAGCTGAAGCTAACCATTGACACTGTAGGTGTTAACATATGATCCTAAGAACAACATAAGTGAAGAAACCCATCAATAATGGACACATATCTTCCTTATCCACCTAGATTAGAAGAGGTAGGATGACAGTTTCTGTAGCCTGGGGACCTGGATGTAACTAAAGAGATGACTCAACTCTTTGTGTATCTTGGGCATTTTCTCAGAGCTCAGCATTTATAGGTGGCTTTTAAGTTTTCTTTACTTTATTTTATGTGCACAAGTGTTTGCCTGCGTGTATGTATGTGCACCACATGCATTCAGTGCGTTCAGAGTCCAGAAGAGGGCATCATATCCCCTATTATAAATTGTTAGGAGCCACCATGTCAGTTTTGAGAGGTGAATCCAGGCCCTATGCAAGAGCATCCAGTGATCTTAACCTCTGAGAAATCATTCCAGCCCCCAACTTCTCTTTCTCAAATTCAAAACTCACCTGTGCCATTAAGTGACCAAGTTAGAGTGCAGGGGCTTTTCACAGAGGGACAGGAAACTTTCAAAAGAAGAAAAAAAAAGGGAAAAGTCTTAAATGTGTCTGTCCACATTATGAGTCTTTGGTAAAAAGCCTGAGAGGAGAAAAAAAAAACAAAACACAAAAATAACAACAACAACAACAACAAAAAACCCTAAAACTAAAACTGAGAGATTTGACTTCACAGGCGCCTGTGGCAACTTGACTCTTGTTTCTTGCCATGGTGAGGCAGAACATCATAGAAAACATGTGGGAGAACAAGGGGGGGGGGTGGTTCATCTCTTAATGAAAAGGAAGAAAGAGAAAGGCAGGTTTGGGTAAGATCTCCTTCCAAGTGTATGCTGTGCTAGTGAGCTGCAGATTGGCCCTGCCTACTGGTTTCCAGCCATCCCCAAAACCCAACTGAATTTTGACTTCATCATCCATGGATTAGCACATCCACTAAGTTCTGGGTCCCTTCTGATCCAGTCATTTTTCAAAAATCCCACTCTGAACATTCCAAGGGGAGCCTCAGTTGAATGACTTGGGGCAGGGAGGCATTTAATATGCAATCCATAGATTCTCTCCCTGGCTCCTAAGACTTAAGTCTACCTCATAGTGCAGAAAGCAGCTACTTTACCTCTAGGTATCCCCAAAGTGCTGGTAAGTCCAGCATTCCTCCAAAGTCCCAATCTATACTCTCCACTGAGACTGAAGGTAAACACTCAGCTATATAGGAACCCCTGCAAAGATCAAAATACAGATTACAGACTTCCAACATGGCAGGGAGCCAACGCCCCATAACCAAAGGGAGGAACATGACACCAAGGAAGGATTTGAGCAAAGCAAGACTGGAACCCAGAAGGGCAAACATGCATCCCTATATGCCCAGCATTTGGAATATTTGGTGCAATCCTCCAAAGGCTTGAACAGCTACATTCCTGTGGTCTAACTGGTAGCACCCCATGTGACCACCATCTTGGCCAGGAGCTACCTACTAGCTCTGGCTTTCCTTGGCAGGCATTCACGCTCTTGGCAGCTCCCACTTCCTGGAAGCTCCACTGTAATATTGGCTTCCCTCTCACAGCTTCACACATTGCCATATAGGAGGAGCTCACATTGCCTGGAAGCCCAGATCTTCCTTAGAAATATAAGTGGAAGCCTCTATGACCCCCATAATTCTTTCATTCTTCATGCCTGCAAAATAAACAATACATGAACAACACCAAGATCTGTTGCTAGCCCTAACAGTATTCAGTCCCATTTGGACCACAGCTGCAGTGGCCTCTGGGTAGATGGAAAGAAACTGAATGGAAATAAATTGTGTGGAAATGAATTCCAAAGAAACAAATTCTTAGACAGCCCTATGTGATTAGGATGCTCTGGGGCTCCATTCCCAAGAAAGATCTTCTCAAGAAAATCTTTCCAAGGAGTCTATACCCTTGAGCCTGCCCTGGATGTAGTTTTGTTGACACCTGAGATATGCTCATAGCATCCCTCTTACCCAAGTTTAAAGTACTTGGCTACTTCTGGGACTGCAGCAATGACTCGGTGGTTAAAGTGCTTCCTCCATGGGGAATGAGACCTGAGTTCAGATTCCTAGAATCCACATAAATGCCAGGTGGGCATGGTGGCCAGCCTGCAATCCCAGCCTGGAAATGCAAAGACAGAGAAACACCAGCGTGAACTGGGTAGGAAGACTAGACACATCAGGGAGCTCTGAGAAACCTTGCCTCCATGAATATGGGAGAGTGCTTAAGGATGATTCCTTACATCAACTGTAGACTGCCACATGCATCCATGTGTGAGAGCCAGTGCGAGCGCGCGCGCACACGCGCACACACACACACACACACACACACACACACACACACACACACACCATATATACACATGAAAAGCAAACAAAACAAAAATTACTTGGCTATTTTTTTTTTATGGAACTAAAGCCAGACCTTCCTTGGCAATGTGTCTTCTTTCATTCATGTGGTCCCTTTCCTGACAAACTGAAAGCTTTCCAAGTTCTAAGGCTTCATGTTTTATGCCCAGTCCTCACTGTAAATTTGGCTAAAAGCAGCCAGCAGTAACCATGCCACAGCCTGGTTGCTCTGCTGTTTCTAAATGCCCCTCACCTGCAGAGCCTCCAGGCATTGGTAAAATGGAGGTAGATTCTTTGACCTCATGTAAGATGAACAATCCCAATTCTCAGTCCAAATATGACATGACAAGCCACCTGCAAAAAGCAGCTTAAACGAGGAAAAAAATGGTTTATCTTTTCTGGGCTCACAGTTTCAGAGAGCCTGATTTGGGTCTGAAATCACCTGGTTCTGTCTGCTCTGCATCAGCGTGGTAGGAAGCAGGGGGGGGGGTCATAATGGAAAGTAAGTCTGCTTATGTCATTTAGACAAGAGGGGAGGGGCCAGTGTCACCATATGCCACTCAAAGACACCCCATAGTGACCCACTCCCTCCAACACTTCTAGAAACTACTTTCTAGTTCCACCAACTTCCTCTCAACAATAGCAACAGATGATGGGTTCATCCACATATTAGCCCTTTGACTATGTCAGAGACCTCTTCATCAAATCATTTCCTAAATCTGTACCCCTCCAAACATTGCATTTGGGGCCAAGCCTTCAGTGTGTACATACTAATACTCTGATGTAAGCATGGCTGGCCCACAAAAGTTAAACAGGTAAAGATGACAGCTGAGTTATTCTGTGCTCCCAAGCAAAGATGATAGCTCTTCTTACAAGGAGGACAAGATCACCAACTTCAGTCCTTTCTCCAACACTGGAGTGATGGAGCTCAAGAGAAAGCTGAGTAGTTACAATTACTCCCTGCTCTTAAAAAGGTCCAGAGTTCAGGAGAGCTGTATCTGACCCCCACTGGCTGCAACACTCTGGAGACCAACCCCTGCACCTCACCAGAGCAGCACAATAGAGCCAACCCTGTTCTTGCAGGTGTGGTGAGCCAGCCCCAAAGTTGTGAGCATGGGAGAAATGTCCCCCTTCCTCATCTGTCTTGTGGTAGCCTGGATGGGGGAATTATGCTTTCCCCACCACCCATCAATGTCTGAAGTAGGTGGGAAAGCTGGCCTTGTGGTCATAAGAGTGGGAGAGCCATCCCTGACCCCCACCAGCTGCAACACTCAGGGGAGCAGGCTCTGCATCCTTACCATGGCAGCACAATAAAACCAACTCATTAGCACAAATGTGGGTGAGCCAGCCCCAAAGTTGTGATCATTACCCATCTGTCTAGTGGTGACATGGATGGGGGACATCAATGCCTGGGACAGGTGGGAGAGATGCCCCTGTGGTCATAAGAGTGGAGAGCCAACCCTAGCAGTGCAGGTTTGGGTGAGCTGGCCTCAAAGTTGTAAACATGGGAGAGCCGTCCCCATTTCTTATCTGGCAGACCAACTCTACAGCTGCCTAGGCCAAGACCCAGGGTTATGATTTGGCTTGCCCCAACACCCGCCCCATCTATGACCTGCTGGAGCATGTGAAGGGACCTGACCTGCAGACCCAAAGCTGCAGAATCTCCACAACGCAGGCCAACAAAAGGATTCACAGGAAGAGTCTTAATGAGGACCCAGCATTGACTGTGTAATAGAAACCAGAAGCCTCGAACCAGACCAATGACGCTTTGCAACAAACACTTGCAAGTAAAGATATGGACAAAGGGGGTCTACAGCATGACTTACTGTGTCACACTGCAGTTTCCATGATGAGATTTTTAGTTTTTTCCCTTATTTATTTATTTATTTATTTATTTATTTATTTATTTATTTATTTTTTTGCTTTTATTCTCTCAATTTTTTTTAATGGCGGGGGAGATTAGTCAAGAAGATGCAGAGCTGCTCTCGTGAACAACTTCATGAGTGGAACTGGATGAGGTGGGAAGAATGTTGAAGAGGTCAGGGGTTGGGGACATCACACAGAGGTGTCTGTGATGGACTTCAAAGGCATGTGGAACATCCATGCTGGACACCAAGTGGGATGCATGAGTCTGGGGACCAGGTGAGTAATAAAAGCAGAGAAGGAATTCTTCAACCCTGGAAAATCACAGCCCTCATTTCCATGTGACCACCTTGAGAGAAGACTGGAAAGGACTGTAGTTCATCTTGGAGCCATTGCAGGAGACAGAAAAGGACAGTCAGAACCTGGCAAAATCCAAACTCTACCTACATCTTGGAACAAGGGTCAAGTTGTCACAAAACAAAGCATCAGTGGAATAGGACAACTTCTGAGAACTTGGTGCAGGATGCCAATGTGGAGATCACCTCGACATTCATTTTGGGTGGAGGCTGGAGAAGACACGCTTGTGGAATGGGCTCAGATGTGGACAGAGAAAGAAGTGTGAGCTGAAAGGTGAGCATCACAGAGGCGACAGTGAGATGAAAGGTGTGCTTCGTCTTGGTTAGTCTGATGTGGGTTACTCAGGAAAGAAAAATTGGTGACTAATTAAGAAAATGCCCTACAGCTGGATCTTATGGAGGCATTTTCTCAATTGAAGTTCCCTCCTTTCAGATGATTCTTGCTTGTGTCAAGTTGACCTAAAACCAGTCAACACCAACACACACACACACACACACACACACACACACACACA
>CABHPP010147390.1:0-15687 GCA_902168425.1 Peromyscus attwateri
GGCTGTCTCGCCGCGACCGTTCCTTGCGTCCACGCGCGCGCCGCGGCCCAGGTAGAGTTGCGCGTGCTCGTCCAGGCCGTACTGGGCCGCCACGTGCAGCGGTGTGTCCCGGCCAGGGCCGCACTCCAGCTGCACTGTCGCACCGTGCTCCAGCAGCGCCTGCGCGCACCTGCGGGCAAGCCAAACAGGTCACCAGCGCGCGTGACCAGCCGCGACCCGCCACCCACGGAGCGCCGGGCACCACCGGCGAGCTCCAGCCAAAGCCAGAACTTTCGAGTTCCAGGGCCAAGGCCACCCACTGCAAAGCGAATAGACCTGAGACAAAATAAGATTATGGCAAACCCAGGGTTCCAGCCCCAGGGGTCATCAAATGAATAGGGACTTTCATTCTATAAGCACTCAGACTTAGGATGAGAATGGCAATCCCTTGGTGTTGTTTGGGAAGGTAATGTCCACACGACAGCGTTCAGGGCGCTGGGCACTCGGACTTTAACTGTACTCGGTCAAACATGGAGGTTAAGGTCTAGAGAGAATCCTATAGATCAGGATGCCCCATCTTTCCTGTGCAAGGCAAGCCTTGCATTACCCCAGTCTGGGGGAGAGGGGTGGGACTTCATCCTCTTTTCAAGGCCTCTGATTCAGACAGGCACCAGAGTTTTCTGCGTTGGAAGCATCAGGCAGAAGCACACCCATGCCTACATATGGAGCTGTTTGTTCTGATCCCTTCTTTCTTGACCAAACTGCGCGCTTTGGCTGTGACACAAGTTTTCAGTCTCTGAGGGTTTCTGAGTCCCATGGGAGACTGCTTCTTCCCCTGAGGAGAAACGGATTCTGCTGCCTCTGGGCTTACCAACTGGATTCAAGACTGCCTTTGACCCCACACACCTATCTTCTTACAGAAGAGCAGCTCTCTCAGCCGCTCTTCTGTCCCCTGGGAGCACCCCCACACCTCACCTTTCCCTGATGGCTGTTTGGACCATGCCAGATGTAGCCTAGCTCCCGGGTGGAAAATGTAGTCTGCTAACCTGAGAGGGGGAAAGTAGCCACAGGTCTTCCTCTGGTCCCCCCTGCTTGTCTCCTGGGTCTCTGAATCCCTGGATAGTGTCATCTTGATATACTCCTGCATGCTGACTGAAGAGCAGAACTCACCCACATCAGCTGGCAGTATTCTTCATCTCTGCCCTAGTGAGCACTGAAGACTTGGCTCCTTGACTTCCTCCTTCCTGTTTGGTTTCCCTTTCTCCGGCAGTGCTGTGGTAACTGCCCGCTCTCATTTCCCTCTGTTGAGGAGAGTATGGCCATCCCCATCTTTTAAATGTCAACCATTCCTCTCCACCTGGCTGCTGAACTCTGTTGTGGGAGGCAGGACCCTCCTTGGAGACTGGCTCTGGTCTCAGCTGACCCATCTAGATCATCACTCAGCTCCCGGTCTGACTCCTTCAGGGGCATGTCATTCCCGACGTCCCACCCACCTGGATAGTGCCTTCCTGCTGCAGATCACAGCCCACTGGGATCTGTTGGCCTCCACCCTTCTCCATTGACTCAGGAGTCTACCCCAGCTCTGCGGGGTGGGGGTGTTTTCAAGAACCCCCTCCCTTGCCGTCTCCAGCAGTGGCACCTATTCCCGTGCTGCTGGGATCAGTTTCCACATTTGCTCCTTCTGTCCACCCCGCCACCCCCGTGTCTGCCCCTTCCTGTCATCTGAGCATCCCCAGGAGAGGGCCCGTTTCTGCCCTCCAGATGTCCTTTGCTGATTTCTCTATCCTCCTCCACCCTTCCCCCACTGCGACTAGTTTCTCAACCTGGCTGGTGACACAGTCACGTGAATACCCTCTCCTCACCATTCCTATGCCACTGCCGTTTGAGAGCCCCCTCCCCCTTTTTTCTGGAATGTCCAGGGGTCTCCTAATTTGTCCACCTTCAGCCTACTAAGCTCCATGCAACCCAAAAAGAAGCTTTGTGATGTGATGAGTCAGTGGATCCACACCTGCTTAGGACCCTGCCCTCTTCCTGGGACATAGGTGCCACCTGGGCCAGCCCCCTTGAGCCTCACCAGCTTCCCTTGCTAAGGCTCCTCCTGCTGGGTTTCAGTTCTCTCTGTCCAAGAATAGACCCTAGGATCGTCCTGTGGTTGTATGCTCTCCTGCCTGTGTGTGCACTTGTTCCAGGGACTCACTGGTATGGCCTCCAGCTTCCTATGCCTTCCCTTCCTCTTCCTCTGGGAAGCCTTCCGCACAACCCCAGGCTGAAGGGTGGCATCTCTATATTGTCCTTTGTTTTGTGATCACGCAGGACACTTGTCACGAAACCGTAGCGCTGCATTTCCGACGAGTGCCGGCCACTTTGTCCCTCGCCTTAAAACTGTTGGCTCCTTGTGTGTAGAAAGTGTGTCTGCCTGTTGGGTGTAGTGCTGTGCCTAGCTCATTATCTGAATTCCCTGAAAGCCTGTTGAACAAATGCCTCTCGCTAACGACCATCTCTCAGCTCCCGATTGCATTGCTGCTGTTTTTCCTATTATTTACTTAACTGGGGCTCTGATCCAGATCATCCATCGAGGGTTTGGGGGCTGACAGCCGCTGCCCTGAAATGCGTTTCTATTTCTTCCTAGGGACTCTCAGTATTTTTAATTCTCCCTTTGTGTTTCTCTTGCCTCCGCATCAGCAGTATCATGAGAAGTGGTCTGTCTTGGGTGAAAGATCTTTACAAACAACTACAGTGTGATGTGAAGCATCCTTTGGGAAGAAGGTACCCAGCTAAGAAAGGATGCAAATTTTACAATCAGAGTGCTTCGCTTTGCTTCCTGCCTGGCTCTCTGGGAGGAATTTTGAACGGTGCAGCGGGAGGTTAGAAATCAAGGGCTCTGTCTCACTTTGTCACCGAGCCTTGAAAACATTACAAACATTTTCGCCTACTTTTTTTTTTTTTTTTAAAGCAGCGCAGCCTCCAAAGAAATAGGAAGAGCCTGGCCTGATGAGCCAATGGCAGGTTGCTGTTTGCTACACAGGGACAGAGTGGGGACACTGGCCCACACTCTGGAGGGTTGCAGATGCCCAGCTTTTTTAATGGAGAGCTTAATAGGCTAACCCTTGGTGCTTTATAATACTGGGCAGTGGCTGGAGATGCAGAATCGCAGGCTGGAGAGAGAAGCCACAGGACAAATTGATAGGGGCACGTCTCTCTCAGCATAGGTCAGGCGGTCATTAAAAATGAAGGCGTGCTAGCCTAGGTAATGACACACACACGGATCTGCCTCATGGCTGCATGGAACCATCAGTCTACAGGACACACTGACAGTGCTGTCTTAAGCCACCAGTAAAGAATACGTTTGAGGAAAGCTTGGAATTGTATAGGGCAAAGAGGGGTTACCTCAGTAGGGGGTGCTGTGGTGATTGAAGGGCTTTGATTTCCTCTCACTGTTTCATATTTTCAAAATTTCTAAGACTAGTTGGAGTAACAACTTGATATAAGAACGACTGATGCTGTTAATCATGGAACTACCCATCCCCCCGCATCAGCCCCAGCCACAGCTGGATTATAAGAATGTCACTCTTTCCAAGTTTGCAGAACACTCTGAAGGTTTCCACCGATGCCTCTGATAGAAGCAAGGGCTTGGAAATGCAAGACATGGGGAGAGAAGAGGGCTGACTGTGGAGGGCGGCGAAGAAGCAAGTGACGGCGTGGGGACTTTCTGCATCCCATCCCAGGACGAAACCATTTCTTAAACAATTATCATTTCCATGCCACATCTGTGGTTGTGGTAATTTCACTGAAAAATGTCCCCTACAGGTTTGTGTAGTGAATATTTGGTTCCAGGTTGGTGGGGCTGTTTGGGGAGACTGGAAGTTTTAGGAGGTAGAGCCTTGTTGGAGGAAGAATGCCCTTGGAGGTGGGCTTTGAGAGCTCATAGACTAACCCCCTTACAGTTCACTCAACTGGCCTCCTCCATGTGACTGAGAGGTCACCTCCTGCTCCTGTCCCTGCCGCCATGCCGTCCTCACCATTATGGAACTCCCCCCTCTCTGGATCCATAAGCCAAAATGAATTCTTCCATTGCCTTGGTCATGGTGTTTTATCACAGAAACAGCAAATAACTAATGCAGTGGTCCAGAGCAAAAGCATCACTCAGGCCTTCAGAGGCCTACTGTGGGATGGTCTGTATGTCAAATGCTCTGATTGGTCAATAAACAAAACACTGATTGGCCAGTGGCCAGGCAAGAAGTATAGGCGGGACTAACAGAGAGGAGAATTGAGAGAACAGGAAGCTGAGGGAGAGAGACACTGCCAGCTGCCGCCATGACAAGCAGCATGTGAAGACGCCGGTAAGCCATGAGCCATGTGGCAAGGTATAGATTTATAGAAATGGATTAATTTAAGATATAAGGACAGTTAACAAGAACCCTGCCACGGCCATACAGTTTGTAAGCAATATAAGTCTCTGTGTTTCCTTGGTTGGGTCTGAGCGGCTGTGGGACTGGCGGGTGACACAGATTTGTCCTAACTGTGGGCCAGGCAGGAAAACTCTAGCTACAGAGGCCTGTAGGGAGCTCCGCTGGGGCTGAGACCCGAACTCTAATCTGGGACTTGGTAAGATAGTTTTCTGCTAGCCTGATAGACAGGCAAAATCAGAAGGGCTTGGGGGGTGGTACACACCGTCACTGCTGGGAGCCAAGGGTAGGGCTGTCACCTGTGGCTCTCAGAACACTGACTCCATCTCACAAGGATTAAGATATTCTTGAACGTGTCTGATGCCAAGAAACTTGGGCAGACACTCACCCCTTCCCCCTTGCCCTATCTCAACCCTCATCCCTGTCTTTGACGATGACCGCAGAGATAATGGCAGCCGCTCCAAGGTCTAGGTGACAGTAAAAGACAAAGCCACTTGACGAGAGGCAGGAGTGACTAGAGCTAAGGCCACCAAGAGCTGTTGCATCAGGGCCATTTTATCTCATCCCCCAAACAGAAGCATGAAGAGGCCACTCCCTGCACATGGCTCCCCACTTAGCACTCCCCACAGACCATGGCTGTTACTGGTCACCCTCTGGCAGAAGGTCCAAGCACCTCAGCTTGGCCTTTCCCATGCTCCACCTCTTCTGCACTCACCTGTGCTCTGCCTGCCTGCTCAGCCTCCACGGCTCCTGCACATTCCATTCAGGCGGCTCCAGACAGTCCTCATCTCTGCCTCACGGTCACCTTGCTTCCACAAAGCCCTTCATGTGGTACTACCTCGCCCTCTGGTCCTAACTTGGCATCCTCAGCACCTTGTTTTTTCTTTTAATATTTTATTGGTTATTATTATTATTATTATTAGTGTGTGTGTGTGTGTGTGTGTGTGTGTGTGTGTGTGTGTGTGTATACATGTGCCAGGGTATGCCTGTGGAGGCCAGAGGACACTTCTGTATAGTCAGTGATCTCCTTTTACCTTTATGTGAGTTCCCAGAATGGAACTCAGGTTATCAGGCTTGGGTGACGAGTGCCTTTACCGCCGAGTGATCTTGCTGGTCCATGCACTTTTTTTTTCTAATTGTATTTATTCACTGCCATATCTCAGTATTGCAGATGCATGGGGCTTAGAAGACAAATGATTTCCAGAAAGTCATGTGGCCAGGAAGTGGCAGAGCAGAGTTCTAGATTGTTCCACTTGCCTTCCAAGTTCTCAGTTACACACACCATCCTCTCTGCGGCATCTTCCCGTTGAGTACCAAATTGGTACTTTGTGGCCATGTTTCTGCATGTACCATGGCTGTCCTGGGGGGTTACAATGGAGCTGAGGATTCCCATCACCTAGCGTTTCTACCGTGTCTCTTCTATGCGTAGGTCTGTCTGTACGCTCAGGTAAGGCTGCCTGTGTAGTCTGTAGCACAGTGACATCCTAACAGGTGGGTAGCCTGGGAGTGGCTGTCCCATCCAGCCTAGGTGTGAGGCAGCTTACTCCACTAACGTTTGTGTGTTACGATGTGCACACAGCTATACAATTGCTCTGTGGTGAACTGTAAAACAGCCTAATGATGAACTTCTCAGACTATACCTTGCTAGAGGTGTGTCTTTATAATTTTTCAAGCACCTTTGATGAGCCAGAGAGTTCCCTGGGCACATTCCCTAACTCCACTAAGAATTTAAGTGTGTGTGTGTGTGTGTGTGTGTGTGTGTGTGTGTGTGTGTGTGTGTATGTATGTGTAGAAGCCGGAAGCCGGCAGCAGGTGTCTCCCTCTACCACTTATGGTTGGAGATAGGGTCTCACTAAAGATGGAGCTCACCCACTGGCTGGATTGGCTGGCCAGGGAGCTGTGAGAATCTTCCTGTCTGTTGTTCCCAGCACTGGGGTTAAGACAGATGCCACTACATCTGGCTTTTATGTGGGTGATGGGGACCTGGTGCTTGTGCTGCAGACACTTCACCCACTGATCCACCTCCCTTGAACACCGAGCTTTGAAAAAATAATTAATTGATGGAACCCATGCCTGATACTGCTCAGGTGGCGGCCGTGAACCCGAGACTTGATAGTCTATGGACTTGGGAAAAACCAAATGCTATTAGTTCTACTAAAGAAATAAAGCAACAATAAAATGACTCCTAATGACATTCTGCCATACCCATAGATCAATGTCTTGCTCAGCCACCATCAGAGAAACATCCCCCTACAGTAGATAGGAACAAATACAGAGACCCACAGCTGGACAACGTGGAGAGAGTGGGAGACCTTGGAACACTAATTCCTAAACGGAATGTCTCCACCAAGCCTCTCCCTTCAGGGCTCAGGGAACTTTGTGGACGAGGAGGCAGAACAATTGAAAGAGCCCAGCGATAGATGACACCAAAGAAATAGTGCCTTCCAGATACAGCAGGACGGACGGACACACATACAGACTCACAGACAGTGGCAGCATGCGGAGAGTCTGCTCAGGCCAGATGAGCTCCCAGCACTGAGAAGCAGATATGACCTCCTGTCCCTGGCCAAGAAGCTCTCTCAAACTGGTAATGCAGCTGTGTCTTCCAATGAAGCTATTAGAGGAAAGTTGCCTCCCACTGACTGATTCCCCAGCCAGCTGGCATGAAGGACGAGATGCCACACCCCCAGACCAATGGGAGAGCTGTTCTACCTAATTTCTCTGGACCTTCTGCCAACAGTCTTCTTTGGGGCTGACTACCCATCTTTTCATTTTCCTTCCTTCCCTTCCTCTGGGGATGCACAGGGGTTCCCGGTAGAGAAGGCCAGTGTCAGTAGACAGAGCCTTCACGGCAGAGGAAGCAGGAAGTACCTGCTCGGCCATTTGTAGCATCATGGTCTCCCTTGGGGCAATGGCTGCTGCTACATTTTTCTAGTGTTGGATGTTTGCTGTGGATGGTGATATTTGGGGACCAACTGTCTCTAGATTACACACAGACCCCCATGCCTTGGCAAATGGAGGCATAATTAAGTGGAAAGAAAATTTCAAAAACTGGCTGCTTTTTATCACACATGGCCCACCAGCTAACATCCGACCTTCTAGAAACTTCTTTAGTGTCCTTTCTTCCAAAAGAGATGAACAGCAATTTTCTCTCTCTTCCCCCTCTCTTTTGCGCCTCCCCTGGTCCCAATACGCTGGATGAAGCGAGAGCCAAAGGCATCAGAGGTGAGAACAAAGGCAGGGGTGCGGAGAAACTGATAACGGAACGAGATTGAGGAGTTCCGAAGTGAGAGTCACACGCAGGGAAACACACAGATCCCGCGACTGCACCTGAGCTGCCTCTGACAGGAGAAGCCACTTGACTAACCCCTGCCTCGAAGCGATGCACATCATCTCCAGTTCCCAAGGACAGCCTCTTCCTGTCACTCAGCTGTCGCTGCCACAGGTGGCTGCCATTCTGGTTCCTCTCACATTGTCTAATTTTGTCTTTCTGAGAACCTGTCACGGTTTTGCGCCTGTCTTTGCCCCTCCGTCACTTTGCGCACAGAGTAAACCGCTCCTGTTTTTACTATGGAGTCCTGCTCAGTTGCACATGTAGACCACATTCTAAATGCTGTCGTCTGCTAGTCTTCACAGATGTTTGTGTGTCCTGACTTCCTGATTGTTCTGAATAGAACTGCCACAGCCGTTTTTGTAAATATCTTCCTGCGGACGTGAGTCCAGACCTAGAGCCTGGGAAACGGTAACAGGTGGGTCCATATTTAATGTTATAAGAGAATGGAAGTTTTCCAAAGAAATTGTATCATTTCACACAAAATTTCACACCAAAAAGCGGTGTAGGCAAGTTCTGGTCACTCTACTTTCTCACCAACATTTGCCATGGTCAGGGGTTTGTTCGTTTTTGAATTGTAATCAGTGTGAAATGGAGACTGTTTCATTGTGGTTTTAATTTGTGTTTCCTTGACAAGCAGTGATGCTTAGTGTCTTTTATGAAGTGTCTCCCAAGGCTTTGGTCCTGAGGTCAGAGCTTTGATTTGGTTTCTAGGTAATAAGATGCTGCCTGGGGAGTGCACTGCTTAGCTTTGCCAACTCAACACCAACCAGTGAGGCCTCTGGGAAGGAAGATCTCAACTAGGAAAAATGCCTCCATCAGACTGGCCTGCGGGCAAACCTATGGGGGCATTTTCTTATTTAATGATTGATGTGGGGGGGGCAGACCACCTTGGACAGTGTCAACCTGGGGCCTGGGTCGAACGAGAAAGCAGGCTGGGGCTGAACAGGTGGCTCAGAGGTTAAGAGCACTGACTGTTCTTCCAGAGGTCCTGAGTTCAATTCCCGGCAACCCCGTGGTGGCTCACAACCATCTGTGAGATCTGGTGCCCTCATCTGGCCTGCAGTCATACATGCTGTATGCATAATAAATAAATAAATCTTAAAAAAAAAAAGGAAAGAAAAGAAAGCAAGCTGAGCAAGCTATGAGAGAAAGCCAGTAAGTTCCTCCATGGCCTCTGCATCAGTTCCTGCCTCTGGGTTCCTGTCTTGAGTTCCTGCCCTGACTTCCTTCAACGACACTGTGATCTTTAAGCCAAGGAACCCCATTCCTTCTCAAATTGGTTTTGGTCAGCGTTTTATCAGAGCAACAGAAAATAAAGGAACACAGGGAGAAGCAGAAGGCTGAGGACACCTGCCTGTGATGGCCTCAAGGGGAAGCTCAGGCTGAGCCGGTGGTGGAACATGATTGGATATTAATCATGGCCGTGAGTGGAACTTCTTTGGGACACAGGCGGGATTTGTCTTGTCTTTGTCAGTGTTCCTGCATGTCACACACTGACTCAGCACCAGTCCCCTGTCTGTTTCAGCTTCCTCATCTTTAGACTGGGGATGGCCATGTCTGTCAGAGCCGAGAAGGTTCTAGGGAATACAACACTTGCAAGTACTCAGGAATGACAGAGTTCTCCAAACAGCAAGCCACCAAGTGGGACATCCTGAGTCTGCTCTCTTGAATATTCCCTAAGATGCCTAAAATTTATGTCAACTGAGACTTTCTACTTGACGGGCACAGGAGCGGGCTGCTTGCTGGATTATGTGTCGGTACACTCAAACTGTGGGCGAGGCTTCTGCGGCTAGGTGGGGAGGGGGGGCTGCTGGGGTTGGAGTTGGGAGTCTGAGCCATTGTCCCCACTGAAATCCTGAGCAGAACAGCTTGGCTTGGTTAGTATTTTGCTCCAGAGAAAGAGTAGAGAGGCGTCTCCATATGTGTAGGTCCCACAGTCACAGAGGTCCTGAGTTCAATTCCCGGCAATTGTGGATTGCAAATATTTGGATAAAAATTGCATCTGTCCTGAGCATGTGCAGATCCCCCTAGCCATCGTTACTAAACATTTCAGCACGCTGAGGGTTTATGCAGCACTTACATTGTGTTAGGCGTTCTAAGGATCTGGAGGCGATTTGAAGTGTACTGGAGGATGTGTGTGGTTTCCATTTAAATTGGAGACTGTTTCATAGATCAGACTTCAGCATCCCCAGATGCTGGGTACCCACGGATATCCTGGCACCAACTCTGCATGGACGCCGAGGAATGCATGCATGCCTTTTCCCTCCACTCATCGTCCCACCTGCCAGGCTGGAACGGGAGCAGAATTGCCTAATGATTTCCTTCAGTGATGTCTGCCCCCACCCCCCACCTCAATCAGCTGCTTCCACAGGTCCAATTCTGACTTATGAATTATCTTTCACTTAGTTGAACTGACACACCTTGAACAAGAAAGTGAGCCCGTGTGCTTCTTATTAATAGATGTCACGGAGGAAGCAAGTCATCTTGACTTTGTTTCAATCAAGACGGGGATAGCCAGGAACAAGAATCACGACTCCAGAAGTCATCTGTGGTTTTAATCGCTAGAAAGAAAAGGGTGGATAGGGCCGGGGGAGGGGGACCCTGATAACAAACAGGGCGAGGCTGCCGTGCAGCCTGCAAGGTGGGGAACAGAGCGACTTTACTGGGATTTTTCTTTTTTGGAAAAAAAAAGTCTCTTCAAACAGCCACTGGATTAAAGATCTCATATCCCTTTTCGTGTGCTGAAATTCCGAATTCTGAAGCTTGCTGGTTGGAAGGAAGCACAGATAACTTTTTTTTTTTTTTAAAATCCCAAGAACTCAGAGACTCAAAGGTTTTCAAGTCCTGTGCCCATGGAGAATTGCTGACTGAAAGGGGGTGGGGGCAGAGCTGGGTCCCTTGGTGTGGGGACCATTGTTAGAAGAGCGAGGGAATGAAATGGCTCTGGATGTGGGTCGGCGACCTTCTCGCTACTGTGAGGTAAAAAAACATTAAGGATGACCTAAAATTGACTATGTATAAAAGATCCCGGAGAAAGTAGTGCTTTCTTGTCAAAGTGACAATGTTTATACTCCCTGAAGCCAGACCTCCTCAGAGTGCTGCCTTTGGGAGGACTTTTCGGAGCAGAAGAGTCTGGTTGCGCCCTCACATCCTTCCTCATCCATTAACTTTTTATCCTCCAAGGGAGTGGGCTACACTGTTGTAGAGGCGTGTGATGGAATCCGCCTGTGTTTTCAGCATGATCATCGCCGTTGGAGGGCTTCACAGTCAGCTGTCTCATCGTTCTGCCTGAATTCCTGGTTTAGTCATCATTTAACTTCAACTGCCTCCCCGACAGCCCATGCCAAGGATTTAAATGATACAAGACTCCCAGATTAAGCGGTCAAAGGGAAAGGTTCACACAGAGAAACATAAGAGAAAATGATCCAAAAGAAGCAAGAGGATGGCAGAGGAAGAGATTTTAACTAACATCATCCTGTCCTGAGACGTGTTCAGAGCTCTTCTGAAACAATGCCCTAGAGCTGCACGGCACTTAAGAACCAGCCAGAGCCAGGAAGCCAGTTTCTGTCCAGTGCCAAAACTGAGCAATGCTACTGGCCGGCACCAGGTCTCAGGGTCTTGTGATCTAAATGCAAACTGTTAGCTTATCACACGGGCTGCTCTCAGGACTCACAGTACTTTCTGCTCTGAGTAGGTCCTGCATTCTCAATTCTTAGTAAAATATTATAAAATAAAGTATAAAAGAAACCACCTTTTAATTTAACACTCATTTCAGATTCACAGGAGCATTGGCAAGGCAGGGCAAAGAGCTCACAGATTCCCTTTATCTAGCTCTCCCTCAAGTTAAGATCTTGTGGTATTATGGGACATGTGTCTCCATTAAGAAACTAACATTGGTAATGAACTAATGGTAATAAAAATGGTGATTGAATTTGGCTCTCCTACTTCATACCCATGTTCTGTGTCAGTATCTAATCTAGGGTACCATGCTGCATTCGAGTTCTCTAACTTTAATTCTGAATAAGACACAAATAAATAATATATGTGTGCCCTTAGAGGTACAGGTTTTGTAAATACTGTACATGGAATATCATTGAACGGGTTATATTTTCTACTGGAACTTGCTATGCTTTGGAATTTTGTTCTCAACAAAGAACATTCCAGTGAACAAAAAGTCACAAATGACCAACAAATGTATAGAGTAAGGGAAGAAACAATAAAACCTCAAATGAAATGGAAATAGTATTTCAATCTCCATAAAATAAATATAGCAATTATACAACTGATGGGAAGACCTGCTGTGGATGTGGGTAGAACCACCCGGTAAGTGTGGACTTCAGATGAAGGAGTGGGTGGAACCAAGAGAGGAATGTAGAGGTATCCATCCTGCCTCCAATGAGGTGACTAGCCTTATCCACCATGCTCCGGGTGCCATGAGGGCCTGTCTCACCTCAGACCCAAAGCAACGGAGTCAGGTGACTGTGCATCAAAGCCTTTGAGACCATGAGCCCAAATGAATCCTTCATTCCATAAGCTGTTTATGTCATATGTTTGTCATGGTGATGGAAGGTCTACTAGACATATGAAGTCATAACTGTCAACACATTTCTCAGTTTGGTAAGTACACATTATCAATTGCTTAAAGTGGGGCATAAATAGAAATTCCTAAGTCTGGACAGGGAGGACAGCAGATTTCTTACTGAAGAAATGCAGGTTATAAGACAGTGGATCTGTGCGTCTAATGTGCAGGTAGAAGGAAGAGCAGAAGAGGAAGAGAAGGAGGAAGATGGAAGAATGGGAGGGAATGGGAAAGAAGAAAGACCAGGTTGTTGGCCCAGAGTTCCTTACCAGCAGAGATGCCTTTCAAACATTCAAAAGAAATAACTGTTTTCAAATAGCGAACACTGAGAGCGTTCACCAGCAGCAGACTCTCAGTGCAGGAACCACTGAAGAAAGTCCTTGGAGCAGAAGGAAAATGATAATAGATGAAGTCTTGAATTTCCACAGAGCAATGAAAAGAAAAAGTACCTACATAAGTAAAAGTAGAATCTTGTTTTGTATTATTTCAACATATTTAGTAGATAATTGACTTAAAAAATAATAGCAATACATTGTGGGACTTGAATGTATAAGTAAAGTGTACAATACCAATAGCACAGAGGACAAGAAGAGATAAATGGTTTTATACTGTCATATGATTTTTATAGTATGGATTATTATTGCTTGAGGTCAGACCAAAACAAGGTAAAAATGTACAAGGTAAAACCCAAATGGAATCACTGCAATAACACAACCCAAATCATACTTATTATGGTATGCCAAAATGGAGATAAAAGGAAAAATGCTCAGTAGAGAAGACAGAAGAAGAAGAAGAAGATACAGAGAACAAAGACTAGATTTAAGATTTAATTTGAGCTTAAGTAGACCAAAAATTACATTAAATGCAAATGGGCCAAACATCAAATTAAAAGGCAGAGGCTTGTGGGACTGAGTAAAAGAAAACAAGATTCAATTGTAACGTGCTTGTAAGAAACCCACTTAAAACATAAAGTTAAAAATTCAGCCTTTAATCCCAGCAGAAGCAGAGGCAGGCAGATCTAGGAGTTCAAGGCCAGCCTGGTCTATAAAGTGAGTTTCAGGACAGCCAGGGTTACATAGAGAGACCCTGTCTCAAAAACAAAACAAAGCTGAAACAAAAACAAACTTCATAAGCTGGGCATGGTGGCGTATGTACATTATCTCAGCACTTGGGAGATGGAGGCAAGAGAATCAGAAGTTCAAAGTTATTCTTGGATACGTAATGATTCTGTGGCCAGCCAGGATATGTGAGGCTCTGTCATCAAACAAACAAACAAACAAACAAACAAATCAACAAATCAAAACAGTTAAAGTTGAAAGGCTGATTCAACAGTCAATCAACATCTATCTTAATATTTCCTTTATTCTCTCTCTTGACCATGGATGGGACTTTTGTCTTGCTTCTAACAAATAGTCTATAAAAAAAGATACAGGAGGTATCTTTTTTTTATAGACTATTTGTTAGTCTTTTTTTTTAATCTGCCAGTAGGTCAAGAAAATTGTGGCTTCTCCCTTGCTAGCAGGCTCCATTGTCTTCTCAACTGGCATATGCTGATGAGACAAGCTGCCACACTAGAAAGGCCCACGTAGCAAAGGTTATGGGTTGGATGTTTCTGTGTCTCCAAGATCCACCTTGAAAGTCAGTCCTCCATGGAAAGTACATAGAGGAAATGGATGGACTTTAGGGGGTGGTTAGGTGTAAGGTCTCTGTGGTCACAGGCGGAAATGGTGCTTATAAAAGGCCTGGAGGGAAGTGAGTTCACTGCTTCCAGCTCTTCTGCCTCTTCTGCCACGGGAATATGCAGTTCAACGCTGCCGGAAGCAGACGGAGCCCTCACTAGAGCTGCATCTGCTGGTGCCTTGATCTTGGACTTCTTGGCCTCAGAAATGGGGGAAATAAATATGTATGACTTGTCAACTATCTAACTTAAGACAATTTGTTGTAGCAGCGAGAATGGACTGAAAACAGCAAGGAACTGAATTCATCCACAGCCAGTGAGGAATGGAGACCATCCAACTCAGCAGTCTTTAAGGAACTGAATTCTACCAGTAACCCTCATGGGCTCGTCCACAGGTTTTTCTCTAGTTGGCCATTCAGATGAGACCATAGGCCTTCATGTTGTCTACAGTGCAGTCTTTTGAGAGGTCTGGAAGAAGAAAACCTGACAAAACAGTGGCCAAACTCCTGACCCTTAGAAATTATGAGATAAGAAATGCATTTTCAAAAAGTTAATTTCAATTTTATGTGTACATGTGAATATCTGCATGCTTGTCTGTGTACCACATTTATGCCTGGTGCCCATGGAGGTAAGGAGGGCATTGGGTCCTCTGGAACTGAAATGAAAGATAGTTATGAGCCACCATGTGGGTTCTGGGAACTAAATGAGATTTCTCTGCAAGAGCAGTCAGTGTTCTTAAATGCTGAGCCCTCTCTCCAGCCTTTAAATGTGGTGTTTGAAGTCTGTTTGTGCTAATTTGTTACACAGTAGTAACAGAACTCACGAGATGTAAAGTGCTAACACTAATAAAGACAGAACCATATTGATATCAAAGTATCTGTTTTAAATTATTTCTTTTTCATTTTTTAAATTTTTTGAAATTAAAATGCAATTATGTAATTTCCCCCTTTCCTTTCTTCCCTCCAATTCCTCTTATGTATCCACTTCCACACTCTCTTTCTCAAATTTAAATTCATGGTCTCGTTTCTTTAATTATCATTTTATACACATACAGAGAGAGAGAAAGAGAGAGAGTTTGTTCTAAATAAGTAAATATAACCCACTCATATACATAAAAGTAATATTATATAGACACCCTAATATCATGAATGATAGAGGTAATGTGACAGAATTTACAGCCAGTAAAAGATAATAAGCATCAACTTCCTGCCAACAAATTAGACAACTTCACTGAAAGAGACAAATCTCTGTGAAAGCTTGCTTTAAGAGAAACAACCTACTTCTACTTAGGAGAGAACGGGAGTTCATAGTTAGAAACCTCTTGCCAAGAAAACACCACATCCACATAGCTTTGGTGGTGAACTTCATCAAACACCTGAGACAATTTAAGATCTAGAAAACAGAAGAGGGAGGAGGAGGGACTGCTTCTCAGTTCATTACTGAGATTGTATCACTGATGTTCAAATCAGTCAAAGATGGTGTAAGATAACCGTAGACTAATGTCTCTTATGAGTATAAGTATAGACATTAAAAAATATCATAGCAAATGAAAACCAATTATCATCTATCCATCCAACTATCCA
This sequence comes from Peromyscus attwateri, assembly GCA_902168425.1. Lineage (NCBI taxonomy): Eukaryota > Metazoa > Chordata > Mammalia > Rodentia > Cricetidae > Peromyscus > Peromyscus attwateri. Next base: position 15,560 of record CABHPP010147390.1, read on the forward strand.
TTCAACTATCTATCCACCCATCCATGCATCCACCTATTATCTCTTTCTCTATCTATCTATCTATCTATCTATCTATCTATCTATCTATCTATCTCTCTATCATCTGTCTATTATCTATCCATCAATCC